>PVJX010011510.1:41345-53448 GCA_004027295.1 Dolichotis patagonum | reverse complement strand
CAATACAAGGTGATCTACAATGGTTACCATGGTGTCTCAGCAGTATATAACAACATTAATAAAAACAAAGCATTAGAGACATTATAAGACTTCAAAAGCAAGTAATAATCAAACCAGAGTGGGTATCTTAGTGAATCTTGTCATCTTCAGTGTAGTTGCCTATACTCTTAGACTTGATGCTATCCATCATAACTGTGAGCTATTTTTATAAAGCATTGTATGTTTGTTTTTTTTTTTCTGATTTTTCTAATCTTGGATTTCCTGACAGGTTAGGGGTGGGTACCAACCTCATACCTTGTGTCTCTCCCAAAGCAAAAGTAGTGCTGTTGCTTTATAAGGGTCTCCAGACCAGCTGTTTAGACAGGTCTCCCGTGGGACCCTAGCACTACACGCAACACCTGGAGCCTGTTAAGGACTCGAATTCTCAGGCCCCACCTCACACCACTGCTGGGTCAGTCCCTGATTGGCCCAAGAATCTATGCTTTAACAACTCCCCCGGCAGTCACCATGCCAAGCTTTAGGTGCGGCGCTGCGGCTTGGGCTTGCCCCGTGCGTCTGGGGCTCTGGTTGGCTTCATTCCCACCGAGGTTTTGCCCCTTGCTTTTCTAACTCTGAAAAGCTTCAGCGTTTGCTAGACATTTTTCGAGGATTTTCAAATGTATTCGATCTTTAGTATAACACTATAGTATAATACTTACGCATTTTCCATGTGGGGATATTTCCCAAAATTGTTTTACCACAAACTCTTAGTTTGTAGGGAACAATCTTTGAGTTCTTAGAACATATTTTCAGATGCTCTTGCCTAGAGTACAAGACAAGAGTGAGTTATGTGTGAAAAGGTCCTTAAATTTCACTTTCAAGATAGTTCGTTCTCAGGAGAGGCCGTTATAGTATGATCAAATGAAGAATCCATTCAAGAAAGCCTATAAAATTGGAAATAAAGACATTCAGTAAAGCACTATTGCTCTCTTCTTCCATTTTCCCCAAGATAAATTTTAACAGAATATAATGGTTTTGATCAATGTAGATTGCATTTTATGTCCCCCTTCCAAAATCTTTTAAATCACACCACAGTCCTCGCTGCACACATGATAAGAAGACATGGATTCGAGTCCTCTTAAAGAAAGTGGCTGAGTCCATAAGGGAGAAAGAGCAAGGCAGTCGGGCCCCGGCTTGGCCCCTGCCACTGCTGCCCAGAGCCGCGTCCCAGGTCAAGGCCCAGATGCCCAGTGTGGTGCACATCACAGGGTCTTTCGGCGGGAACCTTCTTTGATTTTTCTCTTTGTAAAACCAATGTGCACACACACACTTAAACACACACACACTTAAAACACACACACTTGCACAGGGAGCCATTTTAAACACCTTCAACTAAATTACCATCTACAGATTTTAAATTATTCTTTTTCAGAAAAGTGTGTTCATCAACACACTTTGCAGGAGCAGTGTGCTTTGCTGTGGTGCTGAGTCACACACGGTGGTCACAACTGCAACTTAGGATGCTGCCTTTGATTGCTCCTCTGATGTGCTTATGCTGAGATCTTCCAGAGCCATGCATGTGAGAGCAGAGAATATGGTCCCATTCTTTTCCTTTCACACTTACGTGAATGCAAGGGTTTCATGTGAATATCCTCCTTAAAAATAGACACCAGTGTTATACATTCACTGTTTCCAAGGAATGTTTTCCAGTGTTTTAAAATAATGACTATTGTGGCTTTATGTGTGCTCCATGGTGCCCCTGCGGACTTGGCCTAATAAACTTGAAGTTCCTTTGCTGTCCTTATCTTTTGTCCTACTCAAAGTAAATCTCAGTTACTCAGTTCTGTGATGAGCAGGCAGCATGTTCCAGTAGACAAAGTTGAAGGAAGTGGAGCTGTGAAAGAAAATCCCCATCAGGCATTGCTCCTCCAGTCCGTGGAATCACATCAGGTCACATGAGGAGGGACAGCGGAGAGGTTCAGCCTCATTCCACACGTGGCGGCTTCGTCTCGTCTGTCTCATCCCTCCTTTGCTTTCTCCTTCATGCTCTTACTCTAAGCTGTGGTTTTATTTCCCCAACTTACCTACTTCTGCAGCCTGCAATTGACCTCTCAGCTTGGCAGTGCTTAGATTCCTCGCTATGTGTAGACACTTCTTCAGCTTCCTTGATTCACTCAACCAGCATGTGTGCAGCCCTTGTAACACTGGATGTCCTCAGCAGTGACTAACACAGTCCATGATACTCGGGGCTTACATTCTGCAAGGAAGAGAATTAATAAACAGTGCACAAAATCAACAGCAACTTAGGGGATATGTGAGACGGGAAAAGCAGAGCAGGTGGAGGGGATTGGAAGAGCTGGGGGTAGGTCAGGCAGGGTAGTGGTAGGACTCAGCCTCGTGCTCGGCATGTTTCTGAGAATGTGACTTCAATTAAAGAGATAAAGGAGAGGAGGTGCTTTCTAGGCACGGGAGAGGGAGATCACGCAGGGCTCCGTGATGGCTGCTGCATGCAGAGGAACCATGACACGATTTGGTTTCAAAGGCGGCAATGTTGAGAATAGATGTGGAGGTACAACAGTCAAAGTAGGGGCTCGAGGTGAGCATGGAGATGAGGGCAGAGATCCAGGAGGGAGATGACAGTGGCTCAGACCAGGCAGGGGGCAGTGGAGATGAGGGAAGTGGCAACATTCTGGATGTTTCAAAGAGAGAGTGAACTTGATTTATGATTGACTAGATACAGAATGCTGGGGAAGGGAATCTGGAATCTGGCTGAATCCAAGGAGAAGTAAAAGTGCAATTGTTACTGACTTGAGTGGTGAAGGTGAGCAGAAGAGTTTTCAGACGAGGACGGAAGATGGGATGGAAGATTGGGAGTGAGATGTTACCAATAATAGATGCAGTGACCAAGCTGCTGGCCAGACAGGGATGTGCAAGGCCAAGTGAAGATTTCACTGTGATCTCTACGTGGGTGCTGCCCAAGGACGAGAGCATGGGTGACCTCACCAGTGGGTGTTGGTGTGGAGGAAATAACACAGTCTAGTAAAATCTAAAAAGTGTGAACATCAGAATGCGCAGGATGAGTGTCAGTAGCTTGGCAGAAATTCCTGGAGACGGGTTATAAGTTTCACAGGCATAGCTTTGAATGGAACCGAGTTTATGTTGTATGGAAGAGTTCTAAGTGACAATTTGATAGGTTTAGTTGGTAGTAATTGTTTTTCTTTTTTTAGTGTCATAGAATAGTTACAGGTTTTAAATGTGTGTACTCTTAGGTAATATGCAATATGGTAAATGAAACAAGATTTTGTTTGTAAGATATCACCATTTTACAGTGCATGTTTTCCTTACTTTTCACCTTCACACTCAAAATCATTGCTTAGTTGCATTTGCAAATTTCTGTTTACCTGGTGCCCAATAAATATTCTTTTCTCTAAGGAGAGTCATTATCCAAGTAATGTTATGAAGAATAGCTGATTTAGCTGAAGAATTTATAGAAATCATATGTGTCACTTATTCCACTTGTGGTAGCAGTAATTTATTCTAGAAAAATTGGATCCACAGCCATCTGTTTTAGCTGTTTGTATAGGAAAACCTGTTCTTTCCTATCTTCCCAAACTTAGGTTCACGTAATGAAAGCAGGATTATGAAAATTGCCCATGCTATGTTGGTTGAGGATTGCAAAGCAGCCAAGGCCAGAAAGCGCATAGGTCCCATGAGAAATTCTTGCTCTCATCACTTGCCCAGGGTTAGGGAAGAGCCCCAAAGTCACAGAGGTCGACTGTCCTCCAAAGAGAAGACTCAGAGAGCAGTGAAGTCAGACTGAGACAGCACCACACTTGCTCAGGAGATCGGTGAGACACAGGGACCCCCAGCAGGATGGTTCACACTCACAGCAGCGGGACCAGGAGCCTCAGCCCAGGAGCCCCAGTCCTCCTGTCCCTAAGTCCCATGAATGATGTCACCAGATGGGCCCAATGGCACCTTGCACAAAGTGGGTGGTGCCAAGGTGAGATCATCTGGGCCACGGCTCAGCACTTTTATAAAACCCTGAATAAGCCAATTCCTCCTTGTCCATCAGGGAGAACACAGTCATAGAGTCACTGCATGGCTACTTTATACCCATGCGATTGGCTGTAAAACCATCTCAGGACCCGGGGACAGATGGGCCTGGGGTTGGCACATTCAGCAAGGATGCACAGCAAGCCCTTTCAGCGGCTTGCTCGGTGGTCCCTATAGTTTTTCACACAAATTTTCCATCCTGTTAGGTACTCAAATTAGACACGCTGGTCGGCTGGATTAAATTAATTTAATCCATGTCATACAACAGTGGACTGAGGTATTATTGGCAGGAACTGATTGACGGGATGATGTCAGTGGCTAGTGTTAAGTTCAGATATTAGGGATCCAGCCTGTAGTTACCTGTAAGCTTTAGGGGATGTGACTAGCAGGTCTTGTTTGGTTAACTAGGGAGCTTTCTGCCTCATGGTGTGTGTGAGCTGTCCCACGTAAGGAAGGGACGGCGGTGATGCAGATGCCTGCGTGTACAGGAAGGATGTGTGGCCAGTTTATTATCCGCTGTATTGTACAACCCACGGCAAATTCAGAGTAACCTTGGGACTTGTGCTGCCTCATTGGCTGGGGTAGGAAACCTTAAGGACAGATTCCCAACCATTGTTTCTAGGGTGTGCACTCTGATGAGGGGGTGGAAGTTCCTCTATCTGCAGGTGGCAGAGGTTCTCCATACCTAGGGGCCCAACAAGAGATCTAGAATCATTGCAAATAATTACAGAGCATGCTAGATGGGCTCCAAACCCTCTCCCCTCCAAGACCTTCCATGGCCCATTCTCTCCCACATTCAAATAAACCAAAGGTCACCCTAGGTTAGCATTTGCTTTAAACCTAATTGGAGTCATATTGTATCACTTTTGGAAAACCATGTGGACAGTGACGTATGTTAGGATCCACAAGTGGCATAACTCAAGATGACTTGAGGTCAGATTTGCAGTAGAGTAAAGCAAGTGTGCTGTTCTAGGTGTTTATGTGCATATGAAGAAATTTCAGAATCGCCCAGCCCTGACTCATATGAATTTTTCCATTTCCACCTCAAGTAGGCAGGGATGATGGATGGGTTGGATTAGACTGTGCTGGTTTTTTCAGAAGATGAAGAAGGTGTTACCTGGTTATTCCCTCCTCCCTGAGCTCCTAGGGTGCTGGAGTTACTCTCCTCAATAGAATGGCCAGCTGGTCTATTTGGCAACCAGTAGCCGCTGTTTCTTCCTCTCCTGAGTCCTCACAGCATGCACGTCCTCATGGGTCAGAGGTAAGGGGGTCTAATATGATAGCAATTGCAAGCCTCCACGGTTGTCTGAGTAAGTACTTGAGGGTATTCTAGAGTTCATGACTGATTATAATCCTGTTCCCTTGTCTGTTCTACCTAAAACTGAAGCCAGCTACTAAGATGACACCTGCCAGGCTTCCCTGGTGCCCAGATCAGTACAGAAACAAAGGGACAATTGGGATCATCGTGGTGGAATCAGATGCAGAAAGTCAGTCTCCCTGTCCTTCTGCACTTTCTGTCCTTGCAATGTGTGTCCCCTGGCAGGGAACAGCTGCCTTTACCTATCTGACCAAGGTGTGTCATTCATGCTGCTGACAACGAAGCCTGTCCAGAAACAGTTATTCCTTGAGTCCTTTGAAGGTCCATGAAGCCTAGTGATGGTAACAAGAGAATGTCCATCCAATGCCATGGTCACTGTTTACTGTTGGGTCTCTTCTGCCATAATAGTGCATCATTGATTGTAGTTTGTCTGAATAATGTGACTCACAGGGTGTCTCAGTCTCAAGTACTGCGATTGTGTGGTCTGAACCTTCCATTCTTACAGGCACAGCAACTCTGAAGTTGGAATTGATGTCTGTGGCTGCTAAACACCCGTCACGGCCACCAGGTGGTGGCAGATGGTCAGCACAGTCTGTTGGTCTGTGACCAATGTATACAGCCAGGCTGTTAGCTAAGCTCAAGAATCTGTGAAAACATAAAATATATTGTCCTTAGGAGCTTTGTCCATGGCAAAGGTGACGGGTTTTACTTTTGTCCATGGTGCTGACCGAGTCTTACCAGTCATTCATGCAGAGCTGTCCTGTGGGCTGGATGCCCATTGCTTCGCCACCATCTTTAAGTTTGGGTGAGCCACTGTCAGGCCCTCAGGAAGCCTTAGCTGTCCACGTGAGGGATTAAGGTGACCTATAGGGATGGCCAGTAAGGTTGTGGTAGGAAAGTTCTTTGGCATCAATGGGACCAGATATTACTCTTTCTTAAATATATCATTTCCATTTGATGAATAAAGATAACTTGCATTTTCAGTGTGGATTTTGACCCAAGTCAAGGCAGGAATGAATATCCCTTCCTGTCTCAGGGACCCATCTTTGTGCTATGACTGCCATCGTGTCTAACCTTGACCTTGGTGCCTGCAGGGGGTCAGGGTGAAGAGTCAGCCGTGGGCTCACCTGCGAATTCATATCTGCACTAAAGCTCTTACTCTTTTTCCTTATGGGAACCTATGAGGATGATATCATCAATATTGTGGGACTGAGGCTCGTCCTATTCCTGACACTCACTAGTGGTAAAAAGCAGAAGTTAGGTGGTCCAGCAGCAGCAGTGGAACGTGGAACGTGGCCACGCCTTGGAATGTGGCCACGTGAAGATCTTGATCTTCTGGTGTCAAGAAATCAAGAGTAAAGCAGTAGAAATATTCAAGTTGACATGTGACATGTGAAGTGCTATCTGTGTAGTTAATTCAGTTACACTGCAACACCTAAAATAGCTGGGGCTACAGAAGCAACAACTCGGTTCAGTTGGCAGTAATCCCCCTAATCCTCTGGCTCTCCTTAGCCTTCTCACCAGCGACGCGGGGCCATTGTAGTGAGATTCTGTTTCGCTCAATGCTCCTGCTGTCCTTAAGGTATTAACCAGGCTGTGATTTGTTCTCCTGAAATTCCACACAGCTTTCATTGTATTGTGAGGGTAGCACTGGAAACCCCATTTGTGATGTTATGCCTTTGTCCTTCGATGATTTCCCTGCAAGTGCTGTCTAGAAACTTTACCCTTAGCCTTTATGAGGGTCTTGGGACCAAGCTGTGGAACAACAGCACTAACTAGAAACCTGGGTGTGTGACAAGGGGGTGCAGCATAGACGTGAAGTTCCCTGCCAGGTGGTCATGGCTCCTGCCATCTCCAAGCCTGTCTAATCAAATGCATGGGTGTCATCCACCAAGAGAGCCTGGTTGGATGGTCACTAAGGTCCTTGTCTCCTGTAGACCACATCCCTGTCCCATTGCACTCTTCCCTCTCTCAGGGGCTGACAAATCAGGACACAGACACAGGGATTTGTCCCAAGATGGCATTCCAGCCTCTGAGTACCTGCAGAGAGAGAGGTATTGAGCTTCCTGGGGGGATCTGCAGGTTCCTTGTTGGAAAGCGCTAAAGCTGAGAACATGTGCAGGGCTGTGGCGTGGCCTGGGCATGACTGAGCTGAGACTGAGAAGGTGCCTCAGGGGGCAAGATAGGTCACAGCTGAGGCCACCTAAAAACAGTCTGGTTGGTTCCGCCTTTCAAAGAAGCCAAGACCCTGTGAGGGAGCCAGAATGGTGCGAGGTGAGTCCCAGTGCCCCAGTGCTGGCCCCAGGAGAGTTTGAGACCATCGCTGCTAGCGGTTGAGTTCCTGCCCAGCTCTCTAGGACACTGGACTGGGCTCTGGAGGTTTTGTGGGCCTCAGTGGACCATGCCCAGCGGCCTTCTTTCAGTCTGGGAGGCTGGGGCCGCGCAGGGGCACTTTCAGCCTGCTGGTTCTGGCCCGGGGAGAGTTTGAGACCATTGCTCCCAGTGGTTGAGTTCCTGCCCAGCTCCCTGAAACACTGGACTAGGCTCAGGAGGTCCTTCAGGCCTGACTGGGCCAAGCTCAGTGACTTTCATTCAGTCCCAGGAGCTGATGGCGCAGGAGGTGATTTCTAACACACCTAGGGGAAGCTTTGGAACACTGCTTAAAGCAAGGAAATATAGGAAAATGACAAAACGAAAGATCAAAAGGCAATCTCAACCCTCCAGCCCATCCCAAGAAAGCCTAGAAGCCATGTACATAGAAGAAAATATAAGCCATATACCTGAAATGATGGAAATGATACCAACTGAAATAAAGAAGCAACTCGGGGAAGCTATGGAGAAATTCAAATCAGAAATAATTTCCCAGGTAAAAGAAGAAATGATAAAAGTAGTGAAAGAAATAGTGAACACATCTAAAGAAGACACAGTTAAAAAATTAGAGGAACAAAGCAAACAGAGAGAATCTCTGAATGAACACTATAAGAAACAAACAGAATGCATGAAGCAGATTCAAAGAGATATACAGGAAATCAAAAATTCTATAGAAAGTTGCCAAAACCGCCTCAACAAAAGTGTAGAATTTCAGACCTCGAAGATAAGATTGCAGCTAGGGAACAGGAAAGGAAAGATCTTTTAAAAATAACAAGGAATCAGTAAATAACAATTCAACAGCTGCAAGATGATGCAAAGAAAAACGACATAAGATTAATAGGGATAAATGAAAAAGAAGGGGACAGCACAAATGATATTAAGATGGTCTGGATGGTTTTCTTTAATCAGCATCATCTGTTGCCCTGAGGGGTCCTTGAACCCATCCCAAGGTCCTGCTCAGGTTTCCTTCATTGTCCACTTAGCTCCTTGCTTGGTCTGATTAAATACAGGCTCCCTAGGTCAGTCGGCCGGTTAGCAGAGTTAGGAGCTCTGCCGAGGATCTCACTCCTCCTGCAGCCCTATAGACCATGCCCTGTGTCTCATTCCTTTGGGCCTTTGCTGTGCATCTGTTTGGGGGACTGTGGGTCTAGGCACAGACCCTAACAGTTCCTGCCATGGGCATCACTGCCCAAATGGTCCCCTGGCTAGTGCATGGGCGGGTTTCTCCTCTGAGCACTTCCAGTGTTAGCAGTCACATCCACAGGGCCTGTGCCTGATTTCTTTTGAGGTCTGCTTTTATTCTGATCTCGATTCTTAATTGTTTGGATCAGACAGACTGCCTTAGACAGGAGGCTCTTTCCTTTGGACCTCAATTGTCACAGCTTCCAACTCAGTGCTCAGTGGTAAGAGCAGCAAGGTTAGGGGAGTGCTCCACATTTGCAGGGGTGAGGATGTGGTGAAGTAGTGTCTGGAGCCTCTTCTCCTTGTCGGGGTGCTCATCTCTCTATTCCTCGGCACCAAGGATTCCCTGAGATTTTACTGGCTGTGCTGGCTCCAGTATGGTCACTGGAACTGAAGTCCAAAGTGGAAATAATTGTGGGCACGACTCCATCCCTGCCAAGAGGTCTGCACATGGACTTGGCACCTGGGTTCAAGCACGGGACAGCCTAATTGCTGCTCTTTGCCCTCTGTGGAAGTGGTCCCCAGCGGCAGGAACTGGTTTCATGGAAGAGAGTTTTCCCTTGGATGGTTGGGAGCAGGTTCTGGATTAAATATTTGCAAGCCGAGTGTCTCCTGTATTATTCGCATGCACAGTTCCCAGTGGGGCTCTTGCTCCCCTGAGAATCTACCGGTGCTTCTGAGCTGGCAGGAGGAGGAGCTCAGGCAGTGACGCAGGTGGTGATGTGAGCCACGGGGAGCTGCTGTAAGCACAGAGGAAGTGTTCACCACCTTGGCTGCCACTCACCTGTGTGTGACTGGTTCCCAAGAGCCCATGGAGTGGGCCGGTGTCCCCGGGCCCAATTTAGCCGGTGTCCCCGGGATTGGGCACCTCCGCTCCCATAGCATAGCCTACTCCCCACCCACGGCCCAGAGGCACTGGCTGAGGGTAACAGTTCTTAGCTTGCGGACCAGGCAGCACTGGGCCTCCCTCCACTCCCACTGCAGGTCGCATGTCAGTTCTACGCGAGGGCACACTGACCCCCAGGGAGGTTTCAGCCAAGGATGCTCACACAGAGCACCTGTTGTTTCTTCCCTGATGGGCGTGGGGTCCTCTTCTAGTCTCCCAGCAACCATCAAACCATTTGAGTGGCCACATCCATTGCTGTGTTGCTCAGCTACTACCCGTGAGCTCTACCACGGGTACTAACGGGTACGGCAGCGGGACTGTCTCACTTCACCCTTTCCCCGTCGCTTGGGCAAGAATATTTGCTAACGGCTCCTGGGGAACTTTCTTCTGGTTTTGAACCTGGACTGTGGCCTTCTTGCTGTGTCCCTCCGTGATGCCCTGCTCAGTGTGCCTGTTGTTTTGGTGAGAACTCCAAACTCATAGAGCAAGGGCTGGCAAATAGCTCACTGGACAAATTTTACCTGCCCCCCTTTTTTTGGATGGGTCATGAGTATGAATGGTTTTTCACATTCTTAAATGGTTAACAAATAAAAATAATGTTTCCTGACATGTGAAATTTATGTGAAATTGAAATTTCAGTGTTGATTGTCAAATATGTGCATTTGCAAACCATCAAAAAATAGACTTCAGTATTCGATGGCAGAGTTAAATGTTTGCAGCAGAAATTACATGTCCTAGGAAGCACACAATATTTATTGCAATATTTGCTGCTTGCAGAAACACTTTGCTGACTGTTACCATAAAGGATGTCAAATAATAACAGTTTCAAAGGTGACACTGAAGCAGTCCATCAGGACCAAAACTGGATGGTGGGTCTCAGCACAGTGCTGTTCACCGCAAAGTGGATAGAAGATTGGAAAAGCCATTCTGGGGCCATGGGGGCCTAACCTGAGGGACCGTATCTGGTCCCTGGCCCCTTCCTCTCTGGCCTGCTTGCTGCTCCCTGGCTTCTGTGAGTGGGGCAGCTTTCCTCTGCCTGTTTTTCCACTGTGATGTTTCTGCCTTGGAGCCAACCACGGACTGAGCACTCTGAAACCATGCACCAAATTCAACTTCTCCTTCAGGTTGAAGGTGCCTGGCATTTTGTCCCAGTGGTAGGAAGCTGGCTGATATCCTAGGGGCCTCAGTTCCACACAGCTGTTGTTGCCCACATATCCATATCTAGTGTCCCAGCTTACTGGCCAATTTAGATAATGCTCCTCCCTCTTTGCTTTGTAGATTTACACACCGGAACCTTCAGAAACCTCCTTTCACAAGTTAACTTCAGACATTTTTCAAATAGTGTCATGCTTATTATTTATGATTTAAACCATTTACTAATTTAATCATCAGTAAAATTTGCTACCATTCTTTTTAAAAACTTATGACTCACTGATAAGGATTTTTAGTGTTATCACCCAGCCTGATTTTCTGCGTATACCTCATGGTTTTATTGTGAAGATTTGCATAATGTGGTGATGTTTTGGAATGCGCACATCGTGTCATAGCAGAACTGATTATGTCTTATAAAATGCAGACTGCTATACAAATAAAATTGCTGTTTTTCCTTGAAGTCATAGTTATCCCTGTCAAACAGATTGCATAATTTATGAATGGTTGAAATGTGTCAGTGATTATATAATTAATAGTGAAGTATTTTAAATTGGCAAGTCATAACCAACTGTTAAAAAAGATAAAATACAAGTTTGCTTGTTGTGATGTTCAGTGTATTTCTCTCTCTTTTTTTTAAAAATAATTTTATTTAAAGAGAAAAAAACAAAACAAAACAGAATAAAGGGTAGCAACAATACAGTATTCCAAGGAAAAAAGGAAAAGAACAACAACAAAAAAAGCTAAGAAATTATTGCTTGACAAATTACATACTGACTTCTTGGAAACAGTTTTTCAATTTACAAAGTTAAAACATGTAGACATTCAAACAGTGAGACTGTTAACAGTTCTGCTCCATGATCTGACAAAAACACCAATATGGTCATCCATCTTACCCATGCAAATATACACGCAATTATATCAAAAGGGTAAAATTAAACACAACAAAACAGAGCAAAGTGGATCACAAGAAAGCAATGTAAGAGACAAAAATTTCAAAACTAGACAATTGGAGATATTCACTCTCTATCATATTGACTCTTGTTTTCTTCCAAATAGTTGTCCAGATTGTCACATACAGGGAATTCACATGAAACAACCTAGTATGGAATTGATCTGAGCAGGATGAGGAGGGCATTTCAGGTCTTCAAGACCAGACATTA
>PVJX010011510.1:0-41245 GCA_004027295.1 Dolichotis patagonum | reverse complement strand
ACCTTATTGTGTGTTGAACTTAAACAAGGCAAAGCAAGCTAAGATCACTTTGAACAAAAAGTGATAGTTTTGCTGGACTTCACATCATGACATTATGGAATCAGCATTGGGTATTGTAGTGTCTCTTTTTCTTCAAAGTAGTTGTTCTTTTCAACATGTGTTATATAGTTGGTTCTCGTAAACTGTTTATAAGCTCTACACATGCATGAGTCTCTACATGTATATCTATCATTTCTGTATTAGCAGGAAAAACAAAACAAAGCAAGATAAAGCAAAACAATTCCTAGAAAAGCATGAGGCAGAAAAGTCACATAAAACCACAATACAAGGTGATCTACAATAGTTACCATGGTGTCTCAGCAGTGTATAACAACATTAATAAAAACGAAGCATTGGAGACATTATAAGACTTCAAAAGCAAGTAATAATCAAACCAGAGTGGGTATCTTAGTGAATCTTGTCATCTTCAGTGTACTTGCCTATACACTTAGACTTGATGCTATCCATCATAACAGATATAAATAAAATCAGTCAATACATAGTAGCAGTCTAACAAACCAGATTCAAATAAGATCAGTCATAATAAGTCAGTGTAAGTTATAAAGGGCTTCAGATTAAGTTGATAGGAAAATTAGGGATGATTACCATAATATGTCCTCTTATTTTTGGGATAGCTGACCATGTCCTCAAGTCTAGTGTAAGTAGACAAACTGGAACAGCACATAATCCATCCAAGCAGAGTGGTGAGAATAATGCAAATTTTAAATCTTGTTACCCCATTAACAATATCCTCTGCTTCCCCTTTTTAGACAATTCCTCCCCTTTCATTCCCATGGCATGCACTGCTTGTTTTGGGTCCCACTGCCTCCCTATATAGAGCAGCTCAATGGACCCTATCTCCTGATCTACTCTGCCTGTGTTTCTCTCTGTTAGTATTTCAAGGCCCTCTATACTAGAGATTATAGCCAATCTTCTCTGCCTCATTTCTGACATTCTATTTTTCTGCCATTGGTAGTCTATTTTTCTCTTTCACTCCACTGTCTGCCTCATTCACTGAGGCCTCTCTGCCACTGTTCCTGAAATGCTCGTATTCTTGTTCTCTCTCCCTAGAATGTACTTCAGTATTTTTTGTAGGGTTGTACTGGTGGTCACAAATTCTCCTAGTTCCTCTTTGTCATGGAAGCATCTTGTTTCTCCATTAATTTCTAGAGAGAGTTTTGCAGGATACATCAATCTGGGCTGGAGATTGTTCTCCTTCAGTGCTTGAATTACTTTACTCCCAGCTCTTCTTGACCTGATGGTGGAGAAGTCTGCCGTGATTTTGATGGGTTTTCCTTTATAGGTGATCTGTTTCTTTTGTCTGATGGCTTTTACTATTCTATTCTTATATTGAATTTCTGGGATCTTGATTATTATGTGTCTGGGTGTAGCTATGTTTGGGTTGTAGGTGGCTGGAGTTCTGCATGCTTCATACCTCTGCATATCATTTCTTTTTTCTATGCTTGGGAAATTTTCTTTAATAATTTCTGTGAATAGCCTTTGTAATTCCTCTGATTTGATTCCTGTTTCTTCATTCACATACTTTATTCTTAAGTTATAGATCCTCTTGTCATCTTCCAGCCTTTGTATCTTTACTGCCTGCTCCCTTGTTATTTTTAAGAGATCTTCCCTTTCATGACCCCACATTGAAAGCCTGTGTTCAATTTTTGACAGTCTATCTTTGGTTTCTTTCAAGCAGTTTTGCCAGCCTTCTATGGAGTCTTTAGTTTCCTGATAATCTCTTTGAATCTGCTTCATGAATTCTAGGTTTTTTCTGAATTCTTCATTAAATTTTTCTCTCTATTTTTGTTCCTCCATTCTTCTGTCTGTGCCTTCTTGAGAGGTGCCCAGCCCTTCTTTTATTAATCTACTTATCTCTTGTTTAATTTGAATTAATATTTCAGTTTTGGTCCCACTTACGAGGTCCTGAATATATCTTTTTATATCTGCTAACACTGTGTTTGATGTTGCATTTTTGCTGCCCTCAATCTCTTTTGTATTTACCTCTCCTGGATCAATGTTCTCAGGGTTGGGGGCTGGGAGTTGTTTCTTATTTCTCCCTTTCTTCATGTTTTTGGTTCCTTCCATACAAGTGTACAGTGTAATTCCCAGACCCTTTTCTTGTTGGTTAAGTCTCCTCTAGAGGGCACAGGCTAGGAGCTTTAGCCCTCTTCAATAGGTTATCAGGGATTAGAGTTCACCCACAGGCAGTGTGAGCTAGCTCCTCTCTTCCAGGCCAGTCAACCTTTGCAGGCCTTCACTGTGTCAGTGTGCACTGATCTCAGGGAAGTAATATTGTAGTGACTCACTAGGTCCCTGCCAGGGGCACAGCCTAGTCCAAGCAGATTCCACCAATCCACTCAGCGAGGGGAGTAACCAGCTGAAGCCACTTCCTTATGGAGTTAGGGCTGTCCTGCCCAAATCCAACATGTCTTCCAGTCGGTTTCCCCTTTCCCGTGGGAGGGTCTTATTCCCATCACTCACCACGTGTTGATGCCAGTCCCGGAGAACTGCTTCGCTCCCCAACCTCCGACTTCAGCGCGGCTGTGGTGGGAATTCACGGTGCCTCTGGGTGGGTCGAGTGCAAGGCTGGTCCGGGCAAGCTGCACGCAGGGCTGTTCAGCTCTGTGCTCTGGTGGCTCAAGCCAGTCGCTTCAGTGCAGATCACTTGTTCAGGTCGGGCAGGAATTCAGGTGGCTCGAGGAGGGCGCTATGCTCGCTGATCTTATCTTCACTAATAGTAGCCCCAGGACCTCATATTCGAGCAGTTTTTTGCACTTTAGTTTCTTCCTGGGTTGTGAGAGTCCATCTCTCTCTGTTTGGGTCTCTCCAGGGTGTTTTATTCTGGAATTTGAGCTGTCTCTCTCAGAGAGGGTTTCCCTCCTGCTACCTACCAGTCCACCATCTTGTCTTCTCCCCCCAGGCCTTTTTTGTTCAGTGTATTTCTCAATGTAGTTAGCAAGCAAAACATTAGGAAAGTTATGAGCTCAATGTTAGATAATGGAGTAACGTTTAGTAGAAGCATCCCTGGTTAAATTCAGTGACCCAGAAACCAGAATTTTAGGGTTTTCTTTGTTCCTAAAACCAGTGACCTTAATGGTCATCAACATATGGCATTTGTAGCGTCATTTTTGGATTCTGTTTATATTTTTGTAATTAATTTTTATTTCAATATGACTTTTCCAATTTTTTAATTTTCATAATGTATGTGTATGTGTTTTGGAGGCTATTTTGTGTTGTTTACAACAAAGTTTTTGGAAACGGACAAAGTGAGATTTCAGTCCTGGAATGGCTTGCTGGCTGAGTCCCCGAGCACTGTTACCTCTGCCTGTCCTCACCTGCTTAGGGGCCGTGATGGCGCACCCCTCTGCTCCCCTTTGCGGGGTGCATGAGGACAGCAAGGGCTGCAGGCTGCCACCAGGAGTGGTGAGGTGCCTGCACTGTGTCTTACCCAGGGCTCAGCGCTGCAGGAGGCTGGCAATAGACACTGCCATGGTCTCCAACTGCCTTTCTGCGACGTCAGTCACACACTTCACAGTAACTTTTTAACTCCTTCTCTTGCCTCTTCCTCTCACCTTCTTCACCAGCTAGCTTGCCTGCATTACTACTCTCACTGTGCTGAAACCTGGCTCTACTATTGCCTCTGTTCAACCTCCTTGACTTAGTTTCATGTGCAAATAATTTATTAGGTACTCTGAATATGAGGGAGAGTTCTTGTTCCTGTGTAACAAAGGTATCTGGGGAGGTGGGCAGCTGATTAACACACAGTGCAAAGATGATCTAACCTGAATTATGGAGAGAATATGGAGAAGAGACACCTGCCTTTCAGTGTGAGGGTGGCTCAGCGATTCCCTGAGGGCATGGTGCTGAGGAAGGTATGGGCAGACGGTCCAAAATGAGAAAATAAGATTCTGGCAGTTAAGTCAAATGAGATAAGAATCAACCTTGGAAAAACTATGCTAGAGATTATTAGATGGACAATTATTGAATGGATCACTGATTACTAAATGAATAGTTGGTTATAACCTAACACACTCAAGCTATGATCACTAGTAACCCACAGGCTTTCAAACAAAGCTGGTGGGTGCAGGATCATTTATTTCCTTTTCATGATAGAAAAGAATGTTAGTTTCATTAGCATAGGGTACGGATTCAACAAACGTTTGGCCAAGTCTCTTTGGGAAAAGTAATTTTTTATAAGGTGGAAAGTATTGAGTCAAATGGGCTGAAGAGGAAATAAGGAGTCCACAGCTGGTGGAGCAGGCGCAGTCCCCTTGGGAACGTTGACAGATGTTGTAAAATCCTGAGGACACCAAGTGACATGCCCCGTGGCCAAGATCCCTTCCAACCCTTCTCGCAAGTTCAAACATCAACGCCACAGAAGCACAAAAGACTGTGCCTTAGTTACTTTCTTACTGCTGGTACAAAGTACCCAGCACTCATAGTTTAAGGGAGGCTTTCTTGGGCTCAGATTTTATAGAGGTTTGAGTCCACAATTGGCTGGTTCCAAGGCAGACATGGCATGGCAGAGGGCAGAGTGGAGGAAAGGAGCTCACAGCATGGTGGACAGGAAGCAGAGTGAGAAGAGTGGAGCCGAAGCAAGAATACACCCTTCCAGACCAACCCCGGGATCCTCCTCCAACCAGGCCACACACCTCGAGCTCCCAGGGGCAATAGCTCATCTAATCACCTTCCAAAACCCTTTCCTCTGAACATATGAGGCTTTTAGGTGAAGTTCTAAATCTAAACCGTATCAACTTTTATCTCATTGTGGAAGATACAAGCCAGGAGGCCCAACACAGGCACTGGTTGGATTAATCAGCCCCCATAAAGGCCCTGACTAATGAGAAAGAAGAGGCAAAAAATGTCAATAGCAGTAAATGAAAACTCTGACAACTAGGAAATTGCCATGTCTCATCTGGTTTCGTAATCTAGGAACTTGGGAGAGACAGATTCCACGATATCTTATTGTTTATTAAAATCGCTAATGTGCTTCACAGTCTAAATGAAAATGACATGAGAATGTAAAATGGCAATAAACCTTCCCAACAGTAAAATAAAAGGCAAACCACACATCACTTCAAGTTCATGAGATTCAGGAGCTAGAACGAAAGCTGATCCGGCAGCCAGGTGTTTCTGACCAGTGGGTTCCTTGATGGCTCTCTCTTGACTCCTAGGTGTCACAGTTGAAGTGGGACTTGGATGGGGTTGAGGCACAGAAGGGTGAGAAACCCCAGCTGTCAGCCTGTTGAATCATGTTAGCACGGCATGGCAGAAGTACCCTCAGAAGCAGGGTGCGTAGCATGGACCTGGACTCTTGCTGAGTGGAGAGTAATTCATAGGTGCCTCCGTCTGTCTGATGAAGCAAACTTCTTGCACTTGAAAGAGAAAAGTGATTTTAGTCTTGATGCATCTTTCTACTTTATTTGATGAAAGAAAACCCTGAAACTGAATAATTTACTATTTTTCGAGCAAAAGTTAAACCCATTCTTATGTGCTGACCCTTTTCTTAATCTTAAAAAATCATTGCCCATATTTTTAACCAGTAAAAGAGCATAGTAGATTTTTGTTCATGACTGTCTTTGCATGGACAATGCCCCTTCATTTGTCCTTTGCTACATTCCTTGCTGTGTCCACATCACAGTTCCGGGTTTTTCAGCTACTGAGCGCAGGCCTTTGCTCACCACCCACAGGATCTCCTTGGCTCTGCGCAGCACTTCCCACAGCCTGGGAAGCATCTCCATGGGAAAAAGTTAACCTCCTACCATGGCACAGTCTGATATAACCCTAATTTTGTTGAGTATTCAGGTAAGACTATTCACCTGCAAATTAAGGAGTGGGTAGAATGTTAGGGAAGTAAATTGTCAAGTTGAGTCCCATAGTGCTGGGAAATACTGTTTTTTTAGCATGAATGTTAGAAAGGTGTAAAGGAAAGTTCTAGTCAATGTAAGGTAAATTCAGAGATATTACTGAGCCCCTAAAGTCCTCTTCCTAGAAGTCAGAGAATGCCCTTGTTAGTCGAATTGTTGAATGAACAAAATCCAGTTTAATTTGCTTGACCTACACCATGATAATTAACTGGTATTAACTTGCATAAAAAATGCCTGGTCATTTATGATGGTTCTGGGTGTGTCTGGATGATTGACTTAATGCAGAGGGAGGACCCACCCTGGGTGTGGGTGGCACTTAACCAATAGGCTTTAGCCTGGTTGGAATAAAAAGGGAAAGAAGGAGGTCTCATTTCTGCTTGTTTGGAGGAGCTTCAGGATTCACTCTCATCTTTTGATGCCTATCCTCAGTCTTCTGGCCCACACTTTCTGACAGAATCACTTGGGACTCTGCAGTAATCCAGGTCTTCCGTCTCTGACAGATCATCTGGCTCCACAGTGAGCAGTGGCCCCTTTTGCGCTTCCACATCGAACCCTGCAGGCAGCATTGTGGGCCCACCTAGTAAATCTCATGCTCCTCCAGTGAACCCTAAGGGACGGACGCATGCGCACATGTTGTTTGTATGTATATGTAGAGTTCATATTCTCAAAGTCCTTCCAGGGAACATGCCTACTGTGATTCTCTGTTCTTCTTCCCAAGTTCACTAGAACATGAAACCACACAAGAGAGATTTCTCTTATGAGCGTGTGGAATTTAGAGAGAATTGGGTAAATAGGATCACTATACATCCAGCTGTTCAATTGATTTCATGTTTATCTCAGAATGTAATTGAATTTGAAGCTCCAGAAGAAGCAAATTGAAACTGACAATAACTGAGCACATTACTTAGCTCCTAATGCCATCACCGAAATGAGCTCTCTGTCAAGACAGGAACGTGATAATACCTGTTATTCATACAGCCCTTGCCTCTGTAGATCTCTATTCGTTTCCGGCACAGCCTGCTTGGGCCTTCCACTGCAAAGGAAGCACTTGCTTTCCTGGAGGTCAGATGTGACAGTTGTGACATCCTCTGGGCTACTTACATAGCTTGGGGAAAAATTCGGGCCCTTTTGGAGATCTCATGTCTTGGCTGGGCTGCAGGCTTCTCTTCTACCCTTTCCTGGTGGCACGGTGAAGAGGAGGAGAGCGCTACCTCTCCACAGGCAAGGCCTTGGAATATATTGCAAGGGGAGCCTTTCCTTCCTGTTCCAGGTCCCCATGATTCTTCCCACTGCACACCTGGCAAAGCCACCGCAGATTCAGCTGCAAATCTCCACACTTCTGGCTGCTTTCAGAAGAAGATGTTTTGCTCACTTTCCCCGTTGGAAGCAAGAACAGAACAGGAGACTCCACCTAGGCTCAGTGTGTGTGTTTGTTGATGGGCCTCCAGATCCCTTCCTCCGGATTTGCTGCACCCCAAATCCTTTGCATCTTTATAGGTCGAATAGAACATGCCTTGGTTTCAGTGAAGAAGGCTCCTTCAGTAAAAAGATCCCAAGTGAACTTTTATAATAAACTAAATTATATAACAATATGTGCTAGCTTATATTGTACTATAAATTTCATATAGAATATTACATACAATACTATTGTCTAATGAGAATGTTATTACCTTCAGTTTCTATTTGACCAAGTCACTTATTTAAATAGAGGAGGAGGAGGTACACTCCCCTCTTCTCTCGTTTTAGTACAGCTCAGCACGTAGTTGCCATTGACTGTCTGCCCTGTCTGGTTCGCCCCACTTGCTGGGGATAAGAACTGCTGGAGACCCACCCAGCGCTGGAAAAACTTCTGGGTGCTGTGAATGTGGGAGATGAGCAGAGACTCCTTAGAAGACCCTTCAGCCTACTAGATGACTAGTAAGTGAAAAAGATGGGCTAGCAAAACAGAGCAAATCCCGTGATGTCAGATTCCATGAAGTCAATCAAAAGACACTTAGCCAGCATATCTCTGTGGCAACGGGAGGGACGCATTGGGCCAGGAGTGACTCCGACAAGGACCTCCAGGGTGACCGGGGGGTTCTGTGGCACCTTCATGATCACCCTGTTGTCTGACCTGCCAGAGCCTCCTGCGGTGCATCTTTGGGTCTCACTCTGAGGCCCAGGCGGAGGGCTCAGGCTCTGCGCTCCCTGAGGTCTAGTGCAGCCTCTGCCCCTCCCATGGGCCGAGGTTACGGGTGCAGTGTCCACCAGTCCCGGTGTACCTGAGCGATGGCTCAGGTCCCAGAGCCTCCAGTCTGAAAATATTCTGGTGCTCAACAAATATGTGCAGACATGAAAGAAAATACAGAGCCTTCCTTTTGAAAAAGACCCACTGAGCTCAGTTATTGGAGACAGTTGGCTACCAAGTCCTGCTGCGCGTGACCTTGTCTGCCTTGTGGCTTTTAAGAAGGAGATCACTTCCTTTTGTGCTTTTTGGTAACTTTGCCACAGATTTCCCCAGATAGAATGCCCAGCTAGTCCATTTTGAGGACAGAGAGTCTACTGCTTTTGTCCTTTCCCCTGGCTGGGACACTCAAACTTTCAACCAAAACTTAAAGAAGGAAAGGTTTATCTTGGCTCAGTTTTAGTCCATGCGTGTCTGAATCCAGGACAGAAACAGGGTGGCAGAGAGGCATGGAGGAGGAGAAGTTGCTCAGCCCATGGTGGCCAGGAGGCAGGGGGAAGGAAGGAGCTGGAGAAGAAGGTGCACCCTTCCTGCCCACACCTCAGTGACTGCCTCTTCTGGCCAAGCCCCACCTTCTAACAGCACTTTCAGCTGTGAACTCATCAGCAAATCCATCAATGAGTCCAGTGCCCTCACGATGCAAGAACCATCCAGAGGTCCCACCCCTGAACATGTGAGACTTGGCGGGGGGCACTCCAGATTTGAACCATGACATCCACACAGTATTATCTTCTCATCGAAAAGACTTCCTCAAGTCACTTGGAAATGAAAGCTTGGAAGCTATGAAATGGATGTTCATGCACCATGTGCCCTCTGCCTCTGGCCTCGATGTCAAAGTCCCTCTGGAGTCTGGGGAGAAGAAGCAGTGACTGTGCATGTGGCACAGTGGAAGGAACGCAACATGCACTGCTCACAGGAAATGCGATTTGAGCTGGGTCCGCAAGTTGCACAGCACCATGGTCCACACAGGGTCATTCTCCATGGAGGACTGACATGGTGGTCACTCCATAGCCACAGCATCTTTAGACCCAGGTTGCAGTTTGTCACCTATTTTTTTTTTTTTTTGCTATTTCCCTTATATCTTAGAAATTTGAAGAACTTCTGTGACAACACTAACTCCTATGGCTTTGCAGTCATCATTGTTAGCACCCGACTCAAGTGTTCGATGTCCATCACGCAGCAGCTGTGTGCTGGGTATGCATGTGATGTGGGCTGCATCCTGCAGAGAAAGGCTCAGCTTGCACTGGGGTCATGGTAGTGTGCAGCACGTGATTGGCCCAGTCATGTCACTGTCAGGCAGCGAAGGGCAGTGGCTGATTCTCCCTGCGTGGGGCAAGAGGGCTTCAGGGCCTTCTGGTCTGTGGAGATAGAAGGTAATTGGAGAGAGATCAAATGTGTGGATTGGAGAATGAGGAAAGTATTCTCCCTAATGAAAAGCAGACGTTAACCAAATATTCAGTTGTGGAAGACTGTTGGACCCAACAGAGTCTGGTTCGGGGATTGTAGATTGAGAATTTATGGGCTTGTTACAAAGAGTTACAAGAGAGCATCCTGCCCTATTACCTTTCCATGTACGAAGGAGTAAGGACGCTGTAGGAGCCAAACAGAGATGCAGGAGTAAGTGAGCAGAAAGTTAATGCTTTTAAGTTTGCTTTAAACTAGCCTTCTTGGTTGTCTTTGGTAGTTCTGAAAGTTGAATACCTACTCCTTACACTGACGAGATCAACAATTCATTTTATAAAGGCAGAACCAAGTAAGACTTTTAATTACTGACAGTTGGACCTAGCTAGAGTTGGAAATGTACCTCAAGACAGGCTTTCAAGCTGTTATTAACTCCTCAGGGTGTCTGGTTGTTAACCTTCTTGAATATTTTAGCATCCTGGTGCTGTGGACGGCAAGGGCCTTGCGGAGAGCTGCGTTCCCATTTTAATCAGGCTCAGGGATTCTCTGTCAGATGCCAGCGAGACTGTCTCTTTGGATTTCTGTCACCACTGAACCCAGAGAAGATGTGTGATTGCACCTCCTGGGGACCTGCCAGGCGTTTTCATCTTCCTTCAGCTTCTTTGTCAGTTTTTCACCAACCAAACATAGTATCTCATTGCTGGCTGGTGGCGCTGAGCTTGGCCTCTCCAGCTCCTCTGGGGACAGCATTTGCAGCCTGTGTCTCGTCTGGAATCTGGCCAGAGTCCAGGTAGACTGCTCAGATCCGAATGCAGGCACGGAGCAGGAAGAAGAGACTAAATTGTGAACACAGAGAGTGTTTTCCTGCTACTTTATGACTGAATGATTCTGCACCCTGTGCAGTTGGTTACATAGTGATGGGTGTGATTGAATGTCACTTTTTACTTAAATGACCTAACACTGCCTCATTTTAATAGATGTATGATTTAAGTAAAAATTCAAATAGCTTGAATTAATGAAGTTATTACCCAGATTCCCTTTTACCTCTTAGAGAATGCTAGAAGGAGGAAGAAGGAAAAAAGACTCTGTACACACACACACACACACAAACACACACACACACACACACACACACACACCACTTTGATTTAATTCCCAGAGATAAGATGGATACATAAAAATATTTTTCCTGATGTTAAGTATTAAAGTGATAGAAATACTTAGTGACTTCCTCATTTACCTTGGGTGCTGAGACCTCTCAAATTGTTCCTCTGATTGCAGAATTGTATCAACTCTTAGAGCTCCTGGGTCACTCCTAAAGCCTGAAGAGCTTAATGCTATGGAGGTGAAGCATTTTGGTTTGTAGCCTAAAGAGTCAGTCAGATTTTAATGTGTTGGTTTGCAGTCTGGAAATTTTGGTCATACAAATTTTATTTTAAAGAGAAAAAACAATGATAAAAACTTTATAACAATATAACAGGCAATTAATAAAGGTTAATATACTAGTACTGTTATCTTCAAAGCAGTTGTTCAGATGACAAATTTCACACGTGCTGAAGTAACACAGTTGCCTGAATTAGGAGACACCCAAATTGCTGATAAGAACACGCGGAATCAACTTTAAAGGCTCACCTGTACTTAGTGCCCGCCTTGAACAGCACAGCTTCTCTTTCTCCTCAGTGGGAAATGGGATATTCTGTGGAGGAAATTGTTGGGTACGAATTAAATGATATGCTTTTACACATGCAAAAAGTCTTTTGATGGAATGTGAACTAAACTTTTGATTAATGTTTTGTTCTAACACAGGGCCTCAATATATTCTTTCTCTTACCCTGGTTTTAAGTGTGTTTAAATCTTCAAAGAGATTTATAGATTAAAGAGCAAGGATTTTTGTCATTAACATTGTCATAAGTCTTGTAGTTATGAATTAAAATATTGGGTAACAAAACAGAACCATATTAGAAATATCAATGCCATAGAAGTCATTATTTTGTACAGATCAGTCACAGATACATTAAAAGGAATGATAGATTCAGAGTTGGGCTCCATCAGCTTTCCTGACTATGAATGCCAGGGGCAGAAGAATTTTCTCTGGAGTTCTTAAGCATTACACTTCTCAGACATTTCTTCATATCCGGTGCTGCTGCTCTGTACTGGGGGTCCTGTTTAAAAGAGCCGTGACCTCAAAATGGCCCTGCCACAATTCATGTGATTCCTAAATTGAAGCCCAAAGTGTTGATGAGCTAATGGATATCCCTACACAGAAAAGCTAAACAATGCAAGAAGAATAGCTGCTTGGTAGAAGTGAATGAGTAGATATTCATAATTTAAATGCAAGAAATGGTAGCAATTGCAAACCACAGTCAGCTCAGAGGCAGGTTCACTGTGAGTAGTTTTCAGAGGAGCAGTGACAAAGAAGAAAGCATTGGGTTCCGGTGTTAAGTCCTGGCACTGTTGCCAATCCCCAGCAGAGATTAGTGCTCTGAACTGCTGGGCTTCATCGTTTTTACTAAGAGTCCTCTTTGTTTTGGTAAAAGGCTATTCCTGAAAGCTTCCTAGTTTTGTCAATATGCAGTTGACATTTGATGGTATTGTTGCTGCTGAATTTATTACCATAACATAGTAATGGCCAGCATTTGTTTTTCATCTATGCCAATACCTGGATTGCCTGGGAGGTCATAAATAATACTGTGGCTTGCTTCCAAAGAATGGGACACTGGGCCAAAGAATTTGCAAAACCCAGTACAAACCAACCAATGACCCAACCAAACAACAGTAACAAAAAATAGAAACTGGGAAAGATAAGGTAACAAAATACCTCTAAAAGCCCCCAACTTCCCCAAAATTGGTACAGGGGGAATTGAGGGGGAGAAAATCATAAGCCACATAGCAGATAGGCCTGAAAGTGTACCAGTGGAGGTGAGACAGTTCTATAAGTGCTTGGAAAACTAAAAGAAGCTGTATTTAATCACACGATGAGCACACCAAACAATCAGTGAACCCAGAGGACACTAATAAAGTACTAGTGGAGCTAAAGAAAAAGGTGCAAAATATGAATACTCAGCACAGAAAAGAGCTGGAGTGCATGTGACATACCAATGAAAAACACAACTGAGATCACGGGGAGCAGAAGTGACCAGTTGGAAGACAAAGCGTGAGACCTGGAGGACAGAGATGTGGCTTGTGACACATTGAAAACAATAAGAGAACATGAAAAATGGATCCAACAGCTTCTAGGTGATTCAAAGAGGACAAATAGAAGAGTGACTGACTGGAATTACAGAAAAATCAGAAGACAGCACAAAGGGCATAAAAATCCTCTTTACTCAGGCAGTAGCAGAAAAGTTTTCAGATGTGGAAAAATAATTTAACATACATACAAGTGAAACATATAACCAAATAGCCATGATCAGAAAAACAAGAAAACAAACACTCCATGACACACAATTAAAACACCAGAAATACAGCACAAGAACACAATCTTAACTGCTGTTAGAGCAAAGCAATGAATCACCTATAAAGGAAAACCTATTGGTATTAAAATAGACTTTGCAAAACACACTTTAGAGGCAAGGAAAGCATGGAAAGTGTTTCAAGATGTTAAAGAAAACAACTCCCAACCCAGACTACTATATCCTGCAAAGTTATCTTTCAAAATTGATGGAGAAATGAGATACTTTTAAGATAAATAAAATCTAAAGAAATTCATTACCACAAGTCATCACTCCAAAAAACCCTTAAGCATATCCTAAAAGGAGACAATGAGTCTAACAGTGCCAAAAGGTCCAATAAAATGAATCCATCAGCTAGAGCTAGTAATTAAGTGGAAAGGAAGGAAAGCAACACAGCAACAGGAAATTAATACAATGACAGGAGTAAGTCAATACCTATCAGTTTTAGCTGTCAATGTAAATGGACTCAATTCATCAATTAAAACACACAGCCTACCAAATGAATAAAAAAGCAAAATCTAATGCTAGGCACTATACAAAAGAACATATTTAACACAAAAAGAAATTCATAGGCAAAGTCAAAACAGTCTTCCACGCAACAGGAACTTGAAAACAAGCAGGAGTGGCTATTCTATTTTAAGACATAGTGCATTTCAAGCTAAAACCAATGAAAGAGGCAATGGAGGACATTACATATTGAGAGCAGGCCACAGTATTATTTATGACCTCCCAGGCAATCCAGGTATTGGCATAGATGAAAAACAAATGCTGGCCATTACTATGTTATGGTAATAAATTCAGCAGCAACAGTGCCATCAAATGTCAACTGCATATTGACAAACCTAGGAAGCTTTTGTGAACAGCAGGAAGAAATAACAATTACAAATATGTATGCACCAAATCTTAGTACAATAAACTTCAGAAAACAAACTAATGGCCACAAAAGATCAGATAAACATTAATATAATTATAGTGGGGGATCTCAATAACCTACGACCACAAATAGATCAGCTAAACAAATAGCAACAAGGAAATAACAGAATCGAACCAAAGTTTTGAGCAAATGGGCTGAATAGATGTGCATAGTGTTTCACCCAACAGAAATAACAACAACAACAATAACAATAACAACAGAATATGCATTCTTTCTGGGTGTACATGGTGCCTTCTCCTAGACCACGTATCAGCGAATAAAATGTGCCTATGCAAATTATCAGATTACAGTGTAACAAAATCATTAGCCAAAGAAGCCAATAAGCTATGCAAACATATGGGAATTAAACAACACCCTCTGGAATAAGAAATAAGATAATTCCTAGAATTAAATGATAATGCCAGTACAGCACACCAGAACTTACAGGACACCATGAAAACAGTCCAATGGAGGAAGTTTATAGAGATAAATGCCCAAATCAAAAAAATAGAATGAACCCAAATAAATAACCTAATGATATATCTCAAGGTCTTAAAAAGACATGAACAATCAAAACTCAGAGCTAGTACACAGAAGGAAATTATAAAGATCAGAGCAGAAAATAATGAAATAGATACTAAAAAACATAGAAAGAATCAAAGAATAAATGAGCTGGTTCTTTGAAAGTATAAATAAAATAGACAAAACTTTATCTTATAAAATAAAAGGAAACTCGCAATTTAATGCAATTAGAATTGAAAAAGGTAAAATCACAATGGACATTGCTGAAATTCAGAATATGATTAGCAATTACTTCACAAACATATATCCCAAAAAATTAGAGAAGTCAGAAGAAATGAAGAGACTCCTAGATACATAAGAATTGCCAACACTGAACCAAGAAGACTTAAATATCTTGAACCATCTAATAACAGGCAATGAAATGGAAGCACTAAAAACAACAACAACACAAAATGAAGTGAAACAAAACAGTATTAACTAAGAAAAGCCTAGGACCTGATGGATTAACAGCTTAATTCTACAAGAACTTCAGGGAAGATGTAACACAAGTACTCCTCAAACTTTTAGTGAAATTAAGAGGGAAGGAGTATTTGCAAAATCATTCTTGGAAGGTAACATTATCCTGATTCCCTAAGCAGCCAAAATCCAGTCAGAAAAGTGAACTATAGGCCAATTTTTCTGAAGAACATAAAGGCAAATCTCCTTAACAAGATTTGGCAAACCGAATGTGACAGATCATCAAAATGATCATGCACCGTGACAATGTATGCTTCATTCCAGGGACAAAAGGATGGTTCAACCCACACAAATCAATAAATATGATTCATCACATAAACAGAAGCAAGGACAAACATCACATGGTCACCTTAACAGACGCAGAAAAAACCATTTTATAAAATTCAGTATCCATTCATGAAGGAGCCCCTGAAGAAAATACGCATAAAAAGGTCTTTATCTTAACAAGTAACAGCCCTTTATGACCAACCTATTGCCAATATCATATGAAATTGGAAAAAGTGGAAAGCTTTCCTTCTAAAATCAAAGGATGTCCATTATCACCACTCCTCTTTAGCATAGTCCTCAAAACTTTAGTCAGAGTAGTCAGGCAAGAGAAAGAAATAAAAGGGATGCATATAGAAAAAGATGAAGTAAAAACTTGTAAGTTACAGATGGCATGATCTTTTACTAACAAGACTCAAAAACCCCACCAAGACTCCTAGAGTTCCAACCAAATTTAGTGGTGTAGTACTTTACAAAGCAAACACACAAAAAGCCAACAGAGTTCTCATACACTAAAAATGAACTCACTGAAAAACAATGAACTCAGTGAAAAAATGATGTCATATGCAATATCATCAAAACTTAAATATGTAGTTATTAACCTAGCCAAGGAAGTAAAAGATATGTACAATGAAAATTATATCAGACTGAAAAGAGGAAATCAAAGATAGCATCAGAAAATGGAAAAATATCCCATGTTCTTAGCCAGGCAAAGCAAATATAATCAAAATGTCTATACTTCCAAAGGTGATATATGGATTCAGTGTAATCTCAATCAAAATACCAATGCCATTTGTCACAGAGCTAGAGAAAGCAAATTTCCTGAAATTTATATGGAATCAGTAGCAAAAGTAGGTAACAAAATTAAAGCAGGTCATATCACATTCCCAGACTTGAGGTTATACTATAAAGCTACAGTGATTAAAACAGCATGGTACTGGCAGAAAGACAGTGAAAGAAAATAGAAGAAGCAGAAACAACCCCAGGCATAGACATCTATTTGATCTTTGACAAAGGAGCCAAAAACATATACTGGAGTAAAGATAACTTCTTTAATAAATGCTACTGGGAAAACTAGATATCCACATGTAGAAAATTGGATATCCACATGCAGAAGACTGAGTCTAGACCCATATATCTCACCATGTAACATCAAAATGGATCAAGGATCTAAATATTAAAACAGAAACATTTAATCTGTTGGAATACAAAATAGGTACAACTCTTGAAGACACAGGGATGGCCAAGGGCTTTCTGAACAGAACACCAATAGCATAATACATAATACATGGGATCCATAAATGGGAGCATATCAAATTAAAAATCTACTTCACAGCAAAGGAAACAATCAATAGAGAGAACAGACAACCTCCAGAATTGGAGAAATTTTTTTGCCAGCTAACTCACAGACAGGTGATTAACATCAAGGAAATCTAAAGAACTAGAACAAATTAGACTATTTCAAATAAATGACCCAGTCAAAAAATGGGCAACTGAAATGAATAGCTACTTCTCAGAAGTACAGATGATCATCTTCACTGACCATCAGAGAAATGCACATTAAAATGACAGAGAGATACTGTCTTACGTCAGAAAGGATAACTATGATTGAAAAATCTACTAATAACAAAAGCTGGCAAAGATGTGGAGAAGAAAGAACGTTGTTGGTGGAAATGTAAACTAGTGCAACCACTGTGGCACTCAATGTAGAGATTCCTCAAAAAAAAAAAATCTAAACGTAGGAATTCCATGTGAACCAGCTATGCTGGTTTTAGGTGTGTCCCAAAAGAGTGAAGACCAGCATTTTGCAGGGACACATGCACACCTGTTTACAACAGCACAATTTATATAGCTGGGCCGCTGCTGAGTACATAAACACACAGCTTCAGAGTCCCTGATGGAGCTCCCAAAATTTAAAATCTTCTAAATCTTCATGCTATCTCTTGAAAAGGGGCCAGAGCATTCAGCTTGGATAAAAAGCAAACTTTTTTATTCTGTTCCCTCAACTCCACTCAGCACAGATGGCAAAGGCTTCTGGTCTCTCCTCTTCAAAGCCTCCTCAGCCTTCTCAGACTCTGGCTGATTCTGAGCTTGCGTTTCTTGGATTTTCCATTTATCTTCCTTTACAGACATTGGCCTTTTAAAAAATAATTTGGTCTAAAACTCAGGAAAGTTGCTGGCTGAGAGGGAAGATTTGTCACTAACTGTACATAACTGGAGAAACTGAGGCAGAAGACACTGGGGCCAGGGTCAGAGGAGGCAGGAGGGAGGCCGTTGAGAACACTTGTTTTTCTGTATTTTCCCTGTGACAGTCATTTCACTGTGTTAACTTCTCTTCTAGGAAAGTGATTGATGCCTGCAAATACACAGTCAGTGACCAGAGAGATGTGATGTTTGATGAATGAACTACGAACTGACTGAACACGAAATGAAGTCAGAAGCTGTTTTGGACACTGCACCATTTCAAATTTCACAAAACACAAATGTTACAAGAAGGAATCCTTTCTTCTTCTGCTCCTACTTTTGAAATAAACATCTCAGTTAAATCTAGTCATGAAAAATTAAAATCTAAATTACAGAAAATACTAATATAAACTATTTAAAAACTCTTTAAAAGAAACACAAATCAAAATTCTCTCTGCCTCCCTATTGTCTGTGTTAGAATAAGACACCTCGTCACATGGCACTCAGTTGTTCTCTGTAGGCAGGCTCTGGGGTTCACTGCGATTGACACGGGCCACACAAACACACATGCGCGCATACATGGCTGTGAGCACCGTGAAAGGGAAGTGACCATAGAGAGGGCAGGAAAACTGGAGGTAGGGAAGGCCTCTCTGGGGGTGAATGATTCATGCAGTGAGGAGGAGGATCTCGTCCAGGCAGGGCAGTGGCGTGGGTGTGCAGGCCATGTCCTGGGCAGGTAAGGGAAGGCAAGCAAGGACACCGTGGGCAGGAGATGTAGGCAGTGCTGGCACTGTGCAGGCTTCTGCAGGCCGTTTTAGGATCTTGAAATGTGTTAGATTAAACTTGGCAATGTTTATTTGAGCATACAGTGATTCATGAGTTGGGCAGCCCAAGAGGTTCAGAGAGCTCTTTCCAGGAGCATGAATATCCAGCTTTTATAGACGGAAGACACAGGCAAAGTTCAGTGGGCTCTTGTTTTACAAAGCAATTCGTTCACGAGGGCTGGTGGAAGCTAAAGTTGATTGTAAGTCAAGACTATTTTTCTGATAAGAAATAATGGAAATACCCATAATGTGTTCTGAACTTCCGCAAGTACCTTAACTAACTTTTTCATAACAAAAAGGGTTGTATATATGTGCAATGAACCAGAAACACCAATAATTTTCTTAGTGTATTCACCAACAAGTTATAAAAGGTGCCTGGTTTATCAGAAACAGCAATTGCATGCAGTTCTCCCCAGTCAAGCTGACACCTTTGGCTTGCAGGAAGGGAGGATGAAGTGGAAGGTGGCTACTGTAGAGTCCCCTCCGTAGGAACATCAGGAATCTGGGTCGCTGGTGTCCTTTCTGTCCTCGGGAGAGTGTAGCCCACTGGGACCTGCTTCTCACTCACTTGTTCTCGGCCTAAAACTGGTAAAATCGGTATAAGATCATCTATTTTTGTCTTCTCTTTAACACTGTTCTGTAGTGTGACATGACGCTGTGATATGACATTGTCATTAAGCAAGTGAATACAGTGATTGGCTTTTTCTCTGCTGGGTGGTCTTCTCTACAACTGTTTGTAGCTCCGGCCACCCTCCCAGGGTTTCCTTTATTGCAGGAGAACTTTGCTGCACTGACTGTTGATATTGCCCTTCTTCAGAAAGCTCCTCCCCTGCCATTCTCCGTTGCCCAGATGGAAGTTTCTGAAGTTGGTCTGTAGACAGTTCCCCCGAATGTTCCTCCGCCAGTTCCTCAGCATCACCGCTGTCTACCTGCAAGCCTGTGGACTCTGCTGTAGTGACTATGTCATCTACCTATGGTCCGTTGCAGGCTAGGGCTCCTCTGCGCCTCCTGAAAAGTCTCTCTGCTGTATAATTTTAGGTCACACTTCCTTCCAGGCAGATCTCAGTGTCCTTAGAGAGACATCGGCTCAGGACTTTTCAGTTAACCCCAGACAGGAAAGGATGTCGTGATGCTCCTTCCTAAACTGTTTAATGGTTACATCTGTATCTTAGACTGTCTGGAAGCACCTCAAGAGCAGCTGCTTGGTGGATAGCTTATTAAAGTTAGCTATAACCTGCTGGTCCATAGGCTGCAGTAGAGAAGTTGTATTAGGTAGGAGGAACTCAACTGAGAGCCATGGAAATTCTTCAGCCAGTTCTTCCAAATCTCATGGGTGAGCAGGAGCATTGTCCATGATAAGGAGAGCCTTGAGTGGTAAACCTTTGTCCTCTAGATATTTAACAGTAGGACAGAAAGCCTCCCTGCTTCATTCAAGAAAAAGTACTCCTGTTACCCAGGCGTTTGCCTTAGATCTCCACATGGCCCCGAGCTGATTCTTCATGGGTTTATGTTTTCTGAATGCTCTAGGAGTCTCAGAGTGATAAACCAAGAGAGGCTTTATCTTGAGGTCACTACTCACGTTGATACATAGCAATACAGTTAACCTATCCTTTGTAGGCTTGAGACCTGGAATTTTCTTCTCTTCCTAGGAAGTGTATATTTTGGGGGGCATTTTACTCCAGAACAGCCCATTGTCATGGCAGTTGAAAACTTCATGAGAGCAAAAGCCACTTCTCTGTGTCTTCGTTTTGAAGTGGTGTGGTTTTCAGCAGCCTTTTTTATCAGCACTGGCTGCTTCACCATGCCCCGTGATGCTACGAACCCAAGTTCTAGCTTTAAAATTGTTAAACCACCCCCTATTGGCACAGAATGTTTCCTCATTCTCACTCATGGATGGATTATCCTTTGTGAGTTCTGCATTTATAGTTCTAGCTTTTTCACAAGTTATAGACTCAGGTTACAACCTGCTCCCTGCCTTTTGTTTATCCACATTACTAACAGCCTTCCTACCTCCTCTAACACTGTGGATCACGACTCACCTAGCAATACTAGCTTCCTCACACAAATCTTTTCTCCGTGAGATTGCTGAGTTGGTGGATTTTGACATGCTGTACTCTTAGTGAGATCGGTCACACGAATGCCACCTTCGTATTTCTCCACAAGTTCCTCCTTCTTTTTGATTCTGATTGCTTTATTTCATTTCCTTTCCTTTCCTTCCCTAGCTTCTTCTCTAGCTTTTTGGAGGTCATTTTGATAGCAGTAATTATAATGATTATGTAAAGCCCAGACTGAAACTGCACCCACAACATGCTCACCTGGGCTTAGACTGATGCTTATGTACACTTGCACACATTTTTCTGACATTGTGAGTCTTTGTTTACAGCCATGCAAGTGGCCAACATTCAGGTCAGAACTTAAAGTCTTTGGTCATAAGTTTAGCCTAAAATTCCAGTCATAACCCAGCCTGTTTGTACACGAGGCTGGTGGTAACTCGAGGGTCCACTGGGGAGAAATCAACTGGTTAGTGCTATTTCCCTTATTTATTTCTTTAAATCATATTTAATTAGTACATTTTAGATATAGATTAATGATCACATTTGTCATAGAGAATTTGTACCTGAACAGAACATAACTTGATTCTTTCTCTCCAAGTCCCTTACCCTCCCTTCAACCCCTCTTCCCCTCTACATTTACAAAAACTTTTTTTATTTTTCACTTTTTTCTTACTTATTTTTCCTTTTCCTTTCTTTCTTTTTTCCCTCCCCACTTATTCCTGTCCCCATTTAAGTATTTTCTTCCTATTTCACAAGGCCCATTATACATTTTGGTCCTTATTTATACTTTCAGCTTGTCGTGCTAGAGAAACAATGCTGGATTTACATGTGTGTCCAATTTATTTCACTTAAAAGCATGGTCTGAAGGTGCATCCATTTTCCCAGGAATGTCTTGAGCTTATCTGTCTTTTGGCAGAGCAGTACTCCACTGTATAAAACCCCTACATATTCTCTGTCCAGTCACCAGTTGATGAGCATTTGAGCTGTTTCCAAATTTGGCTATTTCGAACTCCTGCTGTAAACATGGGTGTGCATATATGCCGTATGATGCTTTATATTCTTTTGGGAAGGTACTGAGGAGGGGAGTAACTGGGTCAAAGGGAGCCTCTAGTTCTAGTTTCTTGAGGAATCTCCATACAAGTTTCCATAGTTGTTGCATCTGTGTACACTTCCATAAACAGTGAAGAGGAGTCCCTTATTCCTCACAGCCCTGCCAGCATTTGTTATTGATTGGTTTGATAATATCCATTCTTTCTGGAGATGCAATCTCAAGATTGTTTTAATTTGTGTCTCTCAAATGACCAGTGGTGTTGAACATTTTTGTCATATATTTATTTGCCATTTGTACTTCTTCATCTGAGAAGTGTGTATTCATTTCAGATGCCCATTTTTAGATTGGGTCTCTAAATTTTGGGGCTCTGATATTTTGAGTTCTTTATATGTTCTTGATAGTAATCCTTTATCTGAGAAACAGCTGGCAAATATTTTCCCCACACTGTGGGTTGTCTCTTCACTCTGTTGGGGGTTTCTCTTGCTGTGTGAAAGCTTTTTAATAAGATGAGGTCCCAGTTGTTGATTCTTTGTGATAGTTCCTGTGTGATCAGGGTTTTGTTCATTAAGTCTTTGCACCAGTATCTTCAAGAATGAATTCTACTTATGCAACCTTCCAGCAGATTTAGTGCTTCTGTTTTAATATTTATATCTTTATTTGGGCCTAGCATGATGAAAGGGCTGCTTGTAACTGGTGGAGACTATTCCTGTTGGTGATTGGCTAAAACTCAGTTTTTATACTTGTACATCAAGTTGCGATTTGTTGTATAGTAGCTGAAGGTACAGGGACAGCCTCAGGCCAATGGTTCTTGCTTATTTAATTTAATGAAACCACAGGATCTAACCACATTGTGTGAAAGCATTTCTGGCTTGTGTTTTAGATTTTTAAATACTACATGTATTTATTTTTAATTGTCACATAACTGTACATATTCATAAAGTAGAACATGATATGTATGTCTCTCTAAATAGGACCGGACCGGGGGTTTAGCTCAGTGGCTTAAGCACCTGCCTAGCAAGCGCGAGGTCATGAGTTCGATCCCCGGTACAAAAAAAAAAAAAAAAAAAAAAAAAAAAAAAACAAAGAGTCATCGGGGTCTTCCGTAGTGGGCCCCAGGAGTCTTAAGCCTGGGCTGTCGGTCTGTTAGCACTGTGGAGAGACCTCCTTTCATTTACGTTTCCCTTTTCTCACTTGCAAACTGAGAAGACAGTAACAGCTGTCCAGTTTTGATAACAGCTCCAGAAAGAATTTAAGATCATGAGAGATTTTCACATGTGAAAGCAGGGTATGCTTTATTTTTACCTACTGCGTACCAGGGCACAAGGTGATTAACACAGTTATGGAATAATCTAATATTGTAGTACTGAAATAATTCTGATGACATGTAGCACTTAGGGAGAACAAACCATTTTGTTTAACAGGTGGTTGGCTGCAGTAGTTTTTCACATGTTGTAATGGGACACAGTTGGCTTCACGGCATTTTATTTATGGTGATACTCCCCGAAGGGAAAGGCAAATCTAATTTAATTTATTTTTCGTTTCCAGTGTCAGTTCACTTAACGTATCTGGATGGAGAGAGAAAAAGTTCAGAGCAGAAAGAAATGTGTCAGTTTCTACACATCATGGTTGAAAATTGCTTGTTATTTGGAAATTTCTCTCCCATACTTGCGAGGTGCTTTGGGATATTGTAGCTGAGATAATAAAGCACATGTTCCTTGAAAAGAGCGGTCGCAAACTGTGCCAGTCCTGTTGCTATGGCTTCAGGCAACCTTTCAAAAGTTACAATTTCCAAGGCACGCCTCGAGATCCCTTCCATAGCTGTTCGGAACCTTAAGTGCTGCATGCAGATCAATACTTGTGAAGAGCTAATGGCTGGCTGGCGAGTGGACGGCACCTCCCAGGAGGACATCTGCATGGCCGGCAAGGTCACTGAGGAGGAGAGGAGCTCTGGGTGCCAGGACCTACAGGTAGACACTTCTCCCCATATCCCTCTGTTGCCAGAAGGTGAAGTAACTTTGGTGATTCTCTGAAATTATGATTGGCGGCAGTGATTGAAGGCATTAATACTGATTAGTGCTAGCTGAGGTCAATGATGTTATTATGTGTATAGCCTCCGAGGAAATTTCATTGAGGCGTTCATTTCTTAAGCATTTACCAGTTGAGAAAATATCCTCACCATATGTAATTAAAGAAAATGTTTCTCCACAAATATTGTGTTTGTGAACGGTCCATTAGGACAGATTCCATACTGAAACTTCATTGCGGGTTACAGCATTCCAAAGGCTGATTAAACTCAGGTAACTGCCGGGCTGCTGTCTTTCTCTGTAGCTCTGCAGCACAGCGGCTGGTGAACAGGTACTGACTGGTGTAGGACTTCCTACACCAGTCCCCGCGTAACCATATACACGGCATTTGAGATTTGGCTACAGAAGGTAACACTACAGCTCCAGGCTCCCTTTCCACAGCCAGGGGACACAGAGTGGGTGTGGGTATGCCAGGGCCCCTTGACTCCTGCATGACAGTCTAGGTTTCATGTGTGTTTGATAAAGCCTAGATGTGTTCTCTCCTTTCACTCAATCAAGCACTCATTCCTACTGTGTTTTCGGTCTCCAAAGTACTTTTTAGAATTTTTTCCAGTTTTAACTGTTTTCTAAAAATCAATACTGAGTCTGAGATCTCATGAAATAAGGCTTAATGTCATTAACTCATTAATTAACTCAGCTGGTCCTGGGAAACATGTCTCTACTCTGTAAGGGCAATGCCCTAGGCTCTCTGGTCCTTTCCTGTGCTGTTGCTTGTATCTCCTGGGGTTTCTTCTGTTTCTTTCCTTTTCCACCTCTGACCTTTCTTCATCTTATCTGGCTACTCATACATACTTGTTGTTCTACAGTTTTAATTGTAAAGTTTATGAGTGTTGGGTAAGACCCCATAAAAATAAACCCAGAAATTTAAGTGTTTAAGCCCCATGCACATTTATTTCTGGTTCACATCAAAGCCCACAACACACTGGATAGCTGTGACACCCAGTCTGTGACTTGGGGTTGCTGGGTCCTCTGGCTTGCTGAGTCGCCTCCTCCATGTAGGCTGCAGACACAAGAAGGTCTGCTCGGGGTGTAGGCCAGGTTGAAAGGGGTGTGCAGCACTTCCACACACAGCATATTGGCATGAAACCCGCCTAAGTCAATGACTCCATTCTAACTAAGAGGAAGCCAACAAATTCTTTCCAAAGGGCCAGTCAACATTGGTGTTAGTCACTTTTATGTTTCTGTGACAGACACCTGAGATAAAAATCAGCTTACAAAGAGGAAAGGTTTGTTCTGACCTCCGGTATGGAGGTTTCAGGCCATGGTTCGTGGGTCCCATGGCTCCATGTCTGTGGTGGTGAGCAGCGCACGGTGGCAGGAGCACACGGCCAGCCATGCACCTCACAGCGGGGATGTGGAGGAAAGGAGAAGAGCCCCAGTGCCCCGTTTCCCTAGAGGACAGTTCCCAGGGCCTAACACCTCCACCAGGCCCCGCCTCACAGTTTCCAACAGCTGTCAGTGTGCCAAACTGTCCCCTCGGGGGAAGCTTAAGATCCAAACCATGGAACATTCTGAATGGCTAATTTCACACAAACACCATTAAAGTTTAAATATTCAGAACAGGGAGAATCTCAGGATGGAGACAATTGGTCAAGTAAGAGAGGGGAAGAAATAAATGAGATTTAGTACTCATTTTCAGTTGAAAAGTAAACAATAACTTTTGTTAATTGTAAAGCCAAATCAGTTATTATGGTAATAATGACAAAGGTAATAACAAGCTAATGTATATTGTTTTCTTAATGAAGGTACAGTGCCAGTGTAATTTGCATGCATGGGTTTTTATGACCTTCATAATAACCTCACAAAGCTTATTGTTGTTCTGTTTTCCAGAGCAAGCAGCTGAGACTCAAGGATAAAGCCCAGGGAAGGCCTTCAGGGTAGGAGGTGACAGAAGGCGTTTTCAAGCAGGAATCCCGGCCCACTCCCTTACCACCACCCGCAATCGCCTCCCCAAAAGAATGATGATATTTCACCTCTATTACCCCAATCCTCAACATGGACTGTGACACTGGGACTTTTACAGCTTCAGAGCTGAGGAAACTGAAATTTTAAAGAGGTTCATTTCCTCATGTGAAAGCCACAGCTCCTAAAGATGACACAGAGAGCTGTGAAACAAACAAATAATTGAGTTATTTTATAGCATGACTTTTGATTCCAGAATATGCACTAAACTCTGAGGCTTTCTACTGGTGATCCCTGCAGCAAACCTCCAACATTCTGTGGGATATTTTGGTGAACAGCAAGAGAGAAAGAGGGAAAGAGTACGAGATCAAATGGCAGTACCATGGAGATCTGGGGTGACCAGTTGTTCATAAGGATAAAAAGGCCATGAGGCAGACAGAACCTTGGCATTTATTGACTGAGGAGGGGATTACTGATGACTTAGAGAGTAGAGGTGATCTTATCGTAAGAAGGGTTTTTCTCTGGAGCATCTTTAGTCTTAGTCTTATAGGTAGGAGAAGATACTTCACCCCTAATGGGATAGTGGGAAACCTCAAAAGGGTGATACCAAACAGACATCCCAAGCCTGTGCTCATCCCTTAGGGAAGTATGTAACACTAGCCATTGTGAATTTGTGATTCCCAACAGGTTTCTAGATAATAATCCAAATTCTTTCTTGCCATTCCCTTTGCAAGTTCAGTGTCTATAATTGCTTGGGTACACAGGATACATAGGTGATATTAAAAAAGCATTATTGGTTTTTGTCTGATTCTAGATTGACTATATTGATGACTGCTGCTACTTTAAGATGACACTGTAATGTGTTCCCACCATGTTCTGATGTTTTTATATAAATAATTCTCTGGTCTTACATTTTTGTATCACAAGTCCTTTTTAATTTTATAATATTCTGTATCTTTAGATATATCACAGAGGAGGGTAAAGGTTTCTTAAAGAGACTGGAACATAAAAAACTGCAGCGCTTATTTGAGAGCAATTTATTTTGAAGGTCTTACTGTATTCATGGGGAGAAAAAAAGCAACTATGATAAAACCATAGAACAACTTTTTCTGAAAGATTACATGGCATTGGGTTATTCAAATTGCTTTCATGTGTTGCCTAAGAAACTGGATAACTTCAGAAATCCAACTTAAAGACACAAGCTCTAAATTGCACTCTGACTATTTAGTATATTTTTCTTTTCACAACAGTGAGCTAATTTGATATCAGTAAATATGTAGTTTATATAACACAGCTTTCCTCTTTTCCTTTTAAATCCATACTCCAGGCCCATAGGAAGCACAGGGCAGCTGAGGGGGCTCCACTGAGTCACTGCTGAGTGACCTTGTATAGCCTACATAGTGCTGTGCTGTGGTTTTGGTAAAGGGGATTACGACATGACCTAGTACAAAAATAGACCTAGTTATGATATTAAATAAGCATCACTGGAAAGTACTGAAAGTCATTCCTGGCACACTGAAATAGCTACATAAATATCTTATCCTTAAAAAACTGAATCTTGTGTCATTATTATGCACCATTTCAATAGCTAATATCATTGTATTTCACTTGGATATTGATTTCATTCTGAGAAAGTTTAACTTGGTAAGACTACAGGTAGAATGGCAAGTGAGTGACCAGTATCTATCCAGCTATTGGGAACATTGTGCACTGTTTATTCATTCTTTTGCTGAAAAAAGACCCCCAAGAAATAAACTAAGCTATAGCAAATAAAATATAATAACATAGAAGTCAAAAACAAATTCATAGACTTGTTTATGTCAAAGGATACAAAACAATACTTCATGTGACAGGAACCCAGAAAAAGCCAAGATAGATATTCTATTTGCTTACAAAGAGAACGTCAAGCCAAAGTTGAATTCAAAAGAGACAGAGAAGGTCACTACACACTTCTTAAGGGAAAACTTCAAGAGAAGGAAATAACAATCATAAACATATATGTACCAAATTGTGGCACACCCAACATACAAAACAAATATTAATGGACATGAAAAATCAGATAAGCACTATTACAATTATAATGGGGGACCTCAGTACCTCACTGTCACAAATAGACATTAAATAGACAAATAGTCCACAAAGAAATAACAGAACTGAACCAAACCTGTGAACAAATGGACTTAGTAGATGTCAACAGAATGTTGCACCCCATAATATCAGAAAATACATTCTTCTTAGCTGTGCATAGGACAGTCTCCAAAAGGATCACATAATGGATCATAGGACATGCTTAAGTAAATGCAAAGTTTGAAATTATTCCATGCATATTATCTAATTATAGTGTAATGAAATTGGAAATCAATGGCAAAAGAAACCACAAAGACTACATAAACACACAGAGATTAAATACCATCCTCCTGAACAACAAATTGGTTACAGATGAAATTCAATAAAAAATTGGAGGACTGGGGATTTAGCTCAGTGGCATAAGTGTTTGTCAGGCAAGTGTGGGGTTGTGAGTTCGATCCCTGGTAACCCCCCTAAAGAGAGCAGTTTCTACAATTAAATGATAATGCCAATAAAACATACCAAATTTAGGAGCTATAGTGAAAGCACTCCTACAAGGGAAATTTATAGCAAGCAACTCTCACACCAGGCAAATATAAATAACCTAATGCTGAACTTCAAACTTCTAGAAATATTAGAAACTAGTTGAGCCCAAAGCTTGTATTAGGGAAGAAACAAAGACCAGAGCAGAAATTAATGCAATGGAGACTAAGAAAACAATACAAAGAATCAATGGATTGGGGAGTTGGTTCTTTGAGAGATTAAATAAAATTGATAATCCCTTAGCCAAATTTATCACAAAAAGTTAAGCAAAGAGTCAAATCCATGCAATTTGAAATGAAAAGGGTAAAAACACAATGGATCCTGAAGAAATCCAGAAGATTGTTAATACCTATTTTGAGAACATTTACTCTAATAAGATAGAAAACATAGATGAAACTGACAGATTCCTAGACACATATGAATTACCAATACTGAATCAAAAAGATTAAAAAATTCTACATAATTCAATATCAGTCAATGAAATTGAAAATTTAACTAAAAAATTAACAGCAAAGAAAATCTCTGGTCCTGATGGATTCACTGCTAAATTCTCTCTCTCTTTCTCTCTCTCTGTCTCTTTCTGTCTCTCTCTGTCTCTCTCTCTCTCCTTCTAGCTCTCTCTCTCCCTCTCTCTCTGTTAGTTTTTTGAGACAAGGTCTTGCTTTGTAGTCCAGGTTGCCCTTGAAATCACTATATAGCCAAGGCTGGTCTCTAACCCACAAGCAATCCTCTTGGCTTAGCCTTCCAAGTGCTGGGATTACACGCATGTGTCATCATGCCCCTGGATCTCACTGCTGACTTCTACAAGAAGCTTAGAGAAGATCTAATGTCATTACTCATTAAGGTCTTTAATGAAATGGAAAGCAAAGCAACCTCTCAAAGTCATTCCTGGAAGTAAGTATTACCCTGACACCAGAACCAGAGAAAGACCGAATCAGAAGAGAGCTATAGGCCAATTTCTCTAGTGAACCTAGATGCAAAACTTCTCATTAAGATACTAACAAACAGAATGCAGCAAATCCTCAAGAAGATTATACACCAAACAAGAAGTCATCCATTTCCCGTGGGCCAGTGGCAGCCATAGGCTACTGGGAGGAAAATCAAGAAGCCAACCCCTTCCTGTGAGCCATACGGCATGCAGACTGAGATGAGAAGTGCTGAAACCTCCCTTCCTTCAGTAAGCAAACAACTGATCCAGAGAAACACAGGCTGAGATGATAGCTACTGAAGTTAAAAAGACCAGCTAAATGCTTGTAGTGTTTAGGGTTTGGTTGGAAGGTTTTCAGGCCCAAAGCCAGTAGTCAGAGCATATAGAGGATAATAATATGCAATATAGCAACTATGGGGAATTTCCTTCTGAAAGTGGTAGCCATTGCTAATTCCCTATTGTCTTGTTTTACAGTCTTGTATCATTTTCATTGTTTTGTTTTGCTTGGTTTTATTCTGTTTTTTTGTTTTATTTTATTTTATTATATCTGATGGCATGGGATATTTCAGGGATAACAAGATATATTAAGGTAGTCATTATTTATTTCCTATTTATCTTGTTTTGAAGTCCTGTCTCACTTTAATTCTTTTGCTTTGATTGGTTTTATTCTATTCTGTTTTGTTTGATTTTATTATGTCTGATGGTGTGGGGAGCTACTTTGAAGGTAACAAGATGCATCATGGTAGCCATTGTTGATTTACTATTACCTTGTCTTGAAGTCCTGTATTACTTTCACTGTTTTGTTTTGATGGGCTTTATTTTATTTTATTTTATTTTATTTTATTTTATTTTATTCTTTTGGTTTTATTCTCTTTAAATACAATTTTAAAAAAGAAAGATTATACACCATGACCAAGTGGAATTTACCACACGGATGCAAAAATGGTTCAATGTACACAATCAAGATGTAGTTCATCATATCAACAGAGCCAAGGACAGTAGTCATGTATAATCTCAATAGATGCAGAAAAAGCATTTGACAAAGTTCAACACCCATTCATGATAAAAACCCTAAAGAAAACTGGATAGATGGCCTTTATTTCAATTTGATAAAAGACGTCTATGACAAACCAACAGCCAAAATCATACTAGACAAAAACCCGAAAGCTTTCAACCTAAAATCAGGAACAGGACAAGGATGTGTGCTAGCATCACTCCTATTCAATATAGTTCTGGAAAAATTAGCCAGAGCAATTAAACAAGAGAGAGAGAGAGAAATAAAAGAAATAAGGATAGGAAAGGAACAAGTGAAATTCCCATTATTTGCAGATGACATGATACTCTACATAGAAGACCTCAAAAACTCCACCATAAGACTTCTAGACTTAATAGCCAAAGTTAGTTGCATAGCTGGATACAAAGTTGACACTGAAAATTCAATAGCATTCTTATGCATACATAACAAACTCACTGAGAGAGAAATTAGGAACACTACATCCTTCACAATAGCATCAAAAAAAAAGAAATACTTAGGGATGTCTAACAAAGAAAGTAAAAGAGCCCTACATTGAAAATTACAAAAAGAAGATCAAAGAGGATATCAGAAAATGGAAAGATTTCCCTTGCTCTTGAATAAGAAGAACCAATATAGTGAAAATGGCCATACTCCCAAAATTGTTATGCAGATTTATTGCAATCCCAATCAAATACCAACAGTATACCTCAAAGAATTAGAGAAAGCAGTCCTTAACTTTATTTGTATCTAAAAAGAGACAAAGAATACAAAAATCAATTCTGGAAACAAAAGCAAGGTTGGAAGCATCATAATGCCTAACTTGAAATTATACTACAAAGCTACTGTGACAAAAACAGAATGGTACAGGCAATAAAACAGACTTGAGCATCAGTAGAACAGATTAAGAAATGCAGAAACAACTCCAAACACACTGAGCCATCTTATCTTTGAAAAAGTAGCAAAACACATTTACTGGAAGGAAGATAGCTTCTTTAATAAATGGCGCTGGAAAAAATGGCTTTCCACAGGCCAAAGACTAAAATTAGACCCATATCTCTTCCCATGTACTAAACTAAAATGAAAATGGATCAAAGATCTAAATATTAAAACAGAAACACTAAATTTTCTGGAAGAGAGAATAGGTAGAACTCTTGAAGACTTAAGTATAGGCTAAGACTTTATGAACAAAACTCTGATTGTGTGGGAAATATTTCAAAGACTCAACAACTGGGATCATTTTATTAAAAAACTTTTTCACAGTAAAAAAAATCATCAACAGGGTGAAAAATTATTCCACAGAAAAAACATTTTGCCACTGTTTCTAGACAAAGGACTACTATGTAGGATATATAAATAACTCAAAAATATCAGACCAAAGATCCAGTCCAAAAATGGCCATCTGAAATGAAGAGATACATCTCAAATAAAGAAGTAGAAATGGCAAATAAATACCCCAAAATACGTTCAGTATCACTGGTCATTCAAGAGATGCAAATTAAAACAACATGGAGATTCTATTTCACTCCAGAAAGAAAGGCTATAATCAAGAAATCAACAGTTAACAAATGGAGATAAAGGAACTCTTCTCCACTGTTGGTGGTAGTGTAGACTGGTGCAATCACTGTGGAAATCAGTGTGGAGAGTCTTCAAAAAACAAAAATGAAAACAACACAACTTAAAAGCAGAAGTCTCATTTGACCCAATTATTCCCCTAAAAAATTAAAAGCATCATACCACAGTGACATATGCACACCCATGTTTATAGAAGCACAGCTGTAATAGATAAATCTTGGAAATAGCCTAAATGCCCCACCAAACGATGAATGGATAAAGAAGACGTGGTTTTTCGTATAGTGAAGTACCACTCAGGCTTAAAGAAACTTGATAATTTCTCAGTAAATGGATGAACCTTGAGGCCATACTCCTAAGTGATATAAATGGACACACATGTAAATATCACATTGTTTTTCTTGTGTGAGAAACTGAAAGTGTTATTAAGGACCAAAATGTATGATAGATATTGTGAAATAGGAAGAAAAAGTTCAAATGGGAAGGGGAACTAGGGAGGGGGAGGGGTTAATGGAAGAAAGGGAAATGAAAAAAATGAGAAAATAAGGAAAAACTGGTAACGAAGCTTTTGTAACTAAGGAGGGGAGGAGGGATTTAAGGGAGGTTAGGGGAATGGGAAAAAAGAATCAAGATATATTATATACAGCTACAAACTCCTTATGTTGAATGTAATCATTATGCATATCTAAAAGGTACCAATAGACAATTAATTTTTAAAAGAGAAATGAACTAAGGTATACCAAATCAAATATAATAACACAGCAGTCACCTTGAGTCTTACACAGCAAGGCCACGCAGGAGAGATGAGCCGTGTTAGGACCGGATATATAAGAGAGGAGCCCAGGAGAGAGGAGGTGGCATGACTCAGTTTCCCAGACCATGCCCATCACCAGAGACATAGAGAGGCAGAGGAAGTCCTCTATCTGATGGAACGTTTCAGGTGTTTTGCAAATTTCATTCTTCCTTTGACTTTTCCTTTGAGAACCTATTTTCTCTTTTCAGTTGCTCTTACCAAGGCCCCACCTGAGGTCCTCTTTATGTGATGGCCACGTTTCTGGAATATTTTTATGGCTTTGTTCATTGTTTGTAATCTGCTCTACCAGGAGGAGGCTGCTGGCTTAGGAGTGGATGCTCCTGTCAACAGCTGTGGCCACGCGGTCGTGCACCAGAGGTCCTGTTTTTGTGATGATGTTGGATGGAGGAAATTAGAGCACAAGGAACATTTACTGGAAAAGCAGCAGCGAATGGGCACTGAGAGGCCAGGGAGGGTCAGAAGTGCAGTGGCAGGATAAACAGTGCTGCTGGGGCTTGGAGGTGAGCAGCTGTGCTGCAGGGGAGGGTCAGCGGGCCGAGGCTGTGCCTTGTGGCCTTTGTCTTTCTGGCAAGGCTTGACATTGGCCACCAGTAGGTGATGGATCAGCCAGTCCCAGGGAGTCCCTGCTCCTCCGGTGGGCTCCTGCCACCTGCTCAGCTGACTCTCTTGTGTGAACAGGGACAGGGAAGCTTGGGACGCAGTCACCGGAGTTCTGCTCAGACGCCTGGGAGCTCCCTTGCCGCCTGTGCATTCCACAGAGCCTTCTGGGGGTTGAAAGACACGGATGAGGCGGGCGCTGTCCCCCGTTCCTGTGTAACGCAGCACATGCTCAGAGCAGAAGCGCGGGTGTGTTCCAGAGAGAAGCCCTAGAAGAGCTGAGCGCTGAAGGTGACACATGCAGGCCTCACACTCACCACCATGAGGGACATGGAAAGTGGGGGTCACTTCGCACAGGAGGGCGCGCCTTCCTGAGGCAGAGAGTCATCGTGAGCACCTCCGAGGCTCCGTCCTGTTCCCCACCTTCAACCTCCTGATAGGAAGCAAAGGCCCCGTGCTCTGTACGAAGGAGGAATTCGGGACCTCGTCCCTGGATTACACTGGATCGTAACAGGAAGGAGAGAAGCAGGTGGCGGGGGCTCACACTCTGTTAGGTTCCTCCTCTGTAACTCTCACGGGCTTCCCGGAGACCCAGGAAGCTCCTTTCTCACAGGGGTAGCCAGAGCCCATCATGTGTAAAGCAATCTGAAAGTATTTCAGAATTTCTCACTAAGCACTTGTAGATGCGATGCTATTACTATCTTAGATATGAGAAATACAAAACAGATGACTTAGGTCAGAGAGCTGTTTGTCTTACTCATTAAACTACCTTGGGCACTGGATGATTATGCATTTTAATCAAATAGGTTCCAGGAATGGAATATTCTCAGAATGAAAAATATGTCCTCTGTCAAATTACACCATTCAATAATTTTAATAGACTGAGAATTCCAGGAAAGCATAATTAACTTTTATTTATAATATTATGGAAATAATCATAAGATGACATTAAAAATTCTCTTCTTCATATATATGAGTTTATATATAACCTGTATTTCCTCATATCTCATAATATGCTTCAGAAAAACATATACAGGTGCGTATGTATATAAATATTCCTTTAATATAAGAACCGAGGCTCTGGGAGTTGTATCTTGTTTGGGGTCAAGGTGAACCCAGTGTGGGTGCTGGAGGCTGGATCTTGGGGGCTGGGCCGGATTAACAGGGCACTGATCACCAAGAAACCACAGATTCTGTACAAGACACACTTGAGAAACACAAGAGAGAAGAGAAGAGAAGCACCACACCAGCACCATGGCAGCTTGAGGTGCGTGAATTAAGGCGCAGGTGAGGGGTTCGGGCTCTCCTCTCCCTGGGTGCTGGCTTCAGGGGTCCAGTTTCTGTGCTGGGAGCCAGGCAGGATGTCTCGTCCTGTGAAATCATGGGTTGGGCCCACCTGTGACTGTTTCACTACAACACCAAGAGTGTTCCATGTAGCTCAGTGTCTTAGTCACTTTCTCATTGCTGGTCCAAGATATCTGACACCCACCACTTAAAGGACAGGTTTGTCTTGGCTCACAGTTTGTGGAGTTTCAGTCCATAGGCTCAGCTGGCTGCAAGGCCAGGGGGCATGGCAGAGAGGAAACAGGTCCTGGCACTGGAGCAGGAGAAGAGGGAGGGAGAAGGGAGAAGGAGGCAGATAGACCCTTCCAGGCCACGCCCCCAGTGACCTGCCTCCCTCAACCAGGCCTCACTTCTCAGCACCGCAGCTACCTATAAACTCACCAGGGGACTAATCCACTGATCTGTATTGTGCCTCCACGATCCAACAACATCCCCAAAATCCCAGCTATGAGTGAATGTGCTTTAGCAGGGCTCTGGATGCAAACTGCAACACTCAGTATGGATCACACATATGTGTGGGTGCATGTGATTCAGAAAGGGGGAAGAAGTGAGATTTCTCCAGACGCCCCTCATGGGTGCGGGAGGCTTTGGCCCTGAACTGCTCCAATGGTGACCAGGACCCATGGCAGCCTGGCCAGGAGGATTGGACATGGGTCGTAGTGCCACAGAAGACAGACTTACTGCAGCCTTTGAAGCAGCCCCGACTAGATTTATAGTTTCTTTTCATCTTTGGACCCCTTCTTTGGTCTAAATAAGATTCTGAGAAGTACAGCCAGCTCCTTGAATTCTTCGCAACACACTAGTAGCTGGGGGAGTTCCCAGCCTTACAAAAGATGGCCCAGGAGAGCAGAGAGTGCAGCTACTGGGCTGAACTGTGTGGCTGCTGAGGCACCTGATTAATTATATGCTAATAACTGATTAAATTCCTTTGGAGAACTGAGAATTCATCCTCATTTGAATGAGCAATCAGGGCCTTAGCAGCACAAAGATCTAGCTGAAAATCTTGGTTGCTTATGGTTCCTATAACATCTTTGGTTTCCACGAAGAACTTATATACTAACCCATCCAGGAAATAAATATTAATTGGCAAAGGTGATTTGATCTAAGAGAAAGAGTTTTGAAGAGATTAATGAATTCAGGGAGCTATCTTTTTGAGAGGAAGTATTTAGCTTTTGTTACTCTAGTTGAAAAGACTTTGAGGTTCTTTAATTAAATTCATTAATTGTGTCAGACTCCTGGTTAGTATATATTGAAGTTCTAGGTCCCTTCCATTAAATGTTTCATAAATCAAATGTTCTTGATCGTTTATGGATGACTCAGGTAACATCAGTATTTATAGTGCACTTCATTGATTATCTTGTCAGTATCTCTTCCTTCCCTGCTCTTTCTTAAGAGTTGATAATTTCTCTCTGGAGACCAATAACATTTCAGAGACTGTGACCCCACCTACCACTTAAAGATAAAACATTTGACTGCTTCCGAACAATTGGCACCTGCCAGTCTTTGACTACTCATTAAGTTGGGGGTGGGGTGTTATGCCAGCCTGATAAGCAAAGTAAACCTTGGGGCAGACCCTTGAAGTCCTAAAAAAATGATGCTTTCCTGGATGCTGGAGGCAGGTGGAAACCACCAGTTCCCACATGACACAGCAGAAGGAGTAGAGAGGCAGGCAGGAAGTGTTCCTTGACTTTGCAGATACTCTTGAGTCTAGATCAACCCTAACCTGAGGCCCCCATCCCTCCTTTCACCCCATCATTTGTGTCAATGAGATTGTGTTAGCTGTTCAATCTAATCTGAGTAGGGCTTTCTACTGTTAATCAGTGGGAAATTGCTTACCGATGTGGAGCTTCTGCTATAGAACTTGTGGTGGCAGCTGTGTTGGGAGAATGTGACTGTCCCTGGGGTGCTATGGCCCAGGGCTCCCCAGAGTTACCAGACTCTAAGGTGCTAAGTGGGTGCCTTATTTCTGCTGGACACTGGTCTGTGGGACTCACTGTGTGTTCCAAGGTGAGAGAACATCCCCTTTTATGGGACATTCTCCCCCATATGTTTTCTTTGAGCAAAGAATACAAGCTTAGACAACAGAATCAGGAGACCCACCATGTTGGACTTCTCTCTTGAGGTGCCTGCCACTTCTCTTATCTTCCTAGCATGATTTGAACTATGCAAAGCCGCGCACACCAGCTAAACCTAGGCTATCCCTCCACCTTTGCAGCACACTGGCTTCTCTCTGAGTGTCACACACATTGGTTTGGCAGCTTCTCAATATCCCCAAACACCTGGGTAACTGTCAGCTAACAAGATCAGTCACACTGTTATGAATGTCCAGTGACATGGGAGCTTTCATGTGATGATAATTCATTCTGAGTGGATGCTCTGTGCTCTCACCAAATGCCTTTGTCACTGTTCATCTTTGGACTTCAGTACAACTTCCTGTCAAAGAGAGCCAATCAGATCCAAATTACTTTTTTACATATAGACCTTGCTACATCTCTCCATGTTTTCTCTTTGGGCTAAGAGTCACAGTCACACTGTCCTCTCTACTCTCTGGACCACGACATTCTTCTCGAAGATTCCCTTTGCCTTATGCTAACTGGAAAAGCAAGGTGCTAAGCCTGGTATTGCTACAGATTACAAAGCAGCCCGAGGGCAAAGAGATGTGTCCCGCACTTGGCTAGAAGGGCAGTTTCCAGGAAACGCTTGTGCTGGCTGGGTTGCCCACTTCTTTTAGTGGGAAGTTATCTGAGCCTTTTCCATTCATTTGTATGAAAGACCTGATCAAATTCTCTCTTCAGGGGATTTTTTAAAAGAAGCATGGCGGTGTCGTGCTGAGTGGCTGAGGCTCACTACAAGGTCTCAGTGCATACAACTCGGGTGACAATTTGTCAAACCCTGGAACCCAGTTTTCTGGCTGCGAGGTTAGTACTTTTCCTACAGTAGCTTGTTTTCTGAAACCCCGGTCTCTCTAATGATACATAAGACAGCATGCGAAGGACAGCCAGCCAAAGTACAATGGATGATGAAAACGTACCGTGAATGTTTAAATTGTAAAGAATTTATTATAGCAAAAAATGCATCACCTTCTCTCTTCAAACACATCTCATCATTCCTGCCACTTTTTCAAATAGTTCTGGAGTCCTCTTTCCTGAGTGCCTTTATGGTGTGTGTTAAAAAATATGAGGGATATTTCTGCAGAGCACCAGGCAGCAGAAAGGCAGCATGTAAAAACACGACGGTGTGTCCGCATCCACCTTAGTCACCAAGTCTGGCTCCCCATGACTTTCAGCTCTGTACCAAGACCAACATGACCACACGAGGTAAACACTGGGACGTGATTGGGAGCACTGAGGCGGCCACAGCTGCACAATGAGAGACACAAAGTGGGGATTCCGGAACTGCTCAGAGAACGCAGGAGTAATGGGACCAGTGTGTTTGATGTGGTGAAGTGCTTTTGGTGGATTAGCGGGAATGGGCCTTTTACTGTAGTACATCTTTAACTCAAACATTCATTGCATTTTTTGGTCACTCCTCACACAGAAAGAACACCACACCCTGCATGGCCCAAGCCTGCAGTCGAGGTTACTGCTGCCTCACAGCACCGGTCCCGCTGTTCCTCCACCCCTGGCTCCACCTGGTGGGCATCTGAGTGTTTCCCGGTCTGGGGCATCCTGGAGCCAGTACCTCCAGGAACCCACCTCCACACTACACACCTCGCCCATGCCCACCGTCACACGCTCAGAAAGACTCATCCTCTGCTTTTGCAAACTCTTTGCTGTCCCAGTGGCTGCCCGCCGGGATGCTGTCAGATGGGTGATCTCACCTGATTCCCAGATGGCATCAAAGGGACCAGAGTCCAAGATCTCAGGAACAAAAATTTTACTGCTGTCCGCAGTGCCTCTGAAGTCCCATGGTGATGAAAGTGTTTTTCTTCTCTTTAAACCGTTTCGTACAATGTGTTTTTATCTCACATCAGTAAAGCAGACCAAGCTTCAAGCAGGAGCGTGGGGCCTCCGCAGTGCACATGCCCAGGCAGCAGTCCTGTGGGGCTCACTGTCCCCCTGAAGATGCAAAGCAGTGTCTCCCAGAGGATCGCGCATAGCGGGAAGAGTCCCTCCTGGCTCATCCCTGTCCCGGATTCTCGGTGATCTCGAGACAAAGATGCACAGAGCTCCTGAGAGTTAGCCTGCTGCTAGCCAAGGCCTGGCGCAGCTCTCCGTGTCCCCAAGGCCTCTGGTGCCTGCACCCTGTCCCTAACTACTCCAGAGAGTGAGCGCGCCCTGGCCTGTGCATGGCCAGCATTCTCAGGAGACCACAGACCTCCAAGGAGCAGCTCGGAGATGCTTCTCTGGTCACTGGCTGGGTCCTGGAAGGGGACGCACTCGAAAGGGAGCCAGGGTGAATTCTGATCACTTCCAGAAATAGGGGCAGTCCGGGGACCTGGCAGTCCTCTTTGTCAATGAGATCATTTCTAGAGTCCAATTCACATAGAGGTCACCATTTACCTATTTATTTAATCAAAACGCAGGGTATGAATCACTGCTTTTGCATTAGTTTCGCTTACAGAGAGTGATTTTATTGTGTGTTTGAGAGACTATCATTCATCTTGGTGCGAATGCTTCCTAGCTTCATAATTTAGCTCTTAAAATGCTTCTCTGAACTCATCCTGGGCTACAGTCTCTGCTCAGGTGTCCAAGGAGCTGTGCTAATCAGGAAAAGAAAGAACCTTGAATGTTAGGAATTCCAGACTTACAAAATGCTAGCCTCTGGTGCCTGGGAGTGAGAGGAAGCCAGCACGTGCTGTTTTTTCTGTCGTTCAGCACATAAACTGACAGAGGCTCTCATCAGAAGCAGCGGGCCCATATTGTGTGACTAATTCAGATTCGTTGTGGCGATTTAATTAGGAGCCACAGAAATCTGTCTGTGCTGTGATGCTGAAATCTGTGCTGTGCTGGTCATGGTAAGGGCAGCTTGACCTGTGAGGTTTGGCACTGGAGAGAAGAGAGGTCCGTTCCACCTAATCCCAGAGCGTCCTGAGAGGCGGGGCCTCCTGGTGGGAGGGTGCTGGTGCTTGGGTCGCGTTTGAAATGCTGTATGCATGGCAGCACGAGACAGTGTGCAGGAATTACAGAGGAAGGCATAATCCTCAGAGGCAGCATCAGTCTTGCCTTGTTGAGTCCTCAAATCTAGCACATTGCCAAGTATGTGGCAGGTAATCAGCAATTTAAACAATAAATTGAAAATTGTGGTAAAAAAGAAATAACCACATTTGCCATTGTGACAACTTTTACCACGCCTGAGGGGTGCAAAGTGTCCTCACATAGATGTGCAGTTCTGGAATCATCAATTCCAGAACTTTCCATCTACTGGCAGGGACTCTGTACTGGTCAAATGCTAATCCCCCCAGGTCCCCAGTGACCCCATTGTTTCAGCCCATGTGAAGCTGTCCAGGCCCGTCAGGTGAGGGAGTCATGCAGTGCCTCTCTGTTTGTGACTGGCTTATGTCATGGTGCTGTTGACATGGTATGCGTTTTTGTATCCGGGTCTTTGCTTTCCATTCTTTTGGGATTATACAGTAAATATTTCTCTGTGTGTTGCAGTTATTTTACATGTTTGCAAAACTTATTGAATGCGCATGTTGTGGGGAGTTGGTACATATCACACCTGAATTCTTTTCAATTCCCTTTCCCTCCTCCTCTTCCATCCTTATATCCTCTTCTCATCTCCAAAATGTCTGATTCTCTGCTTCATAGCATCTGTTTTTTTAAGTGATAAATCTGAAATTTAATTAACTGAGCTCAGGACCATTTATGTACAAAACCCCCTCCCCAGAGTCAAAACAAGTGGCAACTAACTGGAAAGTTACAGAGTAATTTTGTTATTTTAAAGAGAATTAAAACAAAAGAGAACAGAACAAAACAATGCAAGCAACACAGCACTTCACAAGACAAGCAGATATCAACAGTAGCTACCTTAATGTCTCATTCCTTGGAAAGAGTTGAACATATCTTCATATACAATAGCATCAAGCATAACAAAATAGCATAAAACCACTCAAGAGAATGAAAGTATTACAGGACATTCAAAACCAAATAACCAATAATGAACAATGGCTCATAATATCTTATTTTCCTTAAAAAATTGTTTTTACTGTCACACATATTAAAATCTAATAAGACACAACATGGTAGAACCAATGGACACAGAAGAATAAAAGCATGGTAGGACTTCAAAGAAAGATGATATTAAATCAGCAATAGCTGCGATAATTTCTTATTTTCTTCAAAGTAGCCATTCATATCATCACACATAATAATGTCAAACAAGATAGAATAAAACCATTCCAATTAATAAATGAAAACATTATAAGACTTCAAAGCAATATAATGGGGAACCATGATTACCATAAAATCTTATGTACTCTAACCATTTTTTACACTAGGAAGACTATACGGTATTTATATATGTGAGTTTGATTTATGTCACTTATGAGTATGGTCTCAAGTCGTGTCCATTTATTTATAAATATCTCAATGTGATCATTCTTTATAGCTGAGTAGTATTGCATTGTATAAAAATACCACATCAATTTTACCCATTCCTCAGTTGATGGGCACTTAGGTTATTTCCAAGACCTGGCTATTACAAATTGTGTTGCTATAAACATATTTGTGCATATATCACTCTAGTATGATGTTTTCAGCTTTTCTGGGAATATGCCCAGAAGTGGAATAGCTGGGTCAAATTGGATTTGCAATCCCAGCTTTTTGAGGAATCTCCAGACAGACCTTCACAGTGGTTGCACCAGTCTGCACTCCCACCAACAGTGCAGAAGAGTTCCCCCGCCCACGCCTCCTCCCCACCCTGCCCCGCAGCCTCTCCAGCATTTGTTGTTGGTAGTTTTCTTTATCCTGGCTATTCTTTTTGGATAGAGAGGGAATCTTGGTGTGGTTTTAATTTGCATTTCTCTAATGACTAATGAAGCTGAATTCTTTTTATGTATTTATTTGCCATTCTTAATTCTTCATCTGAGAAATGTGTATTCATTTCAGATGCCCATTTTTGAATTGG
>PVJX010011509.1:0-53347 GCA_004027295.1 Dolichotis patagonum | reverse complement strand
TCACTCGAGGAATGCCCACAGCGATTCTGCTCTTGGGCCTGCAGAGATTTCTCTGGGAGCCGAGGGCGCTAGCTCATGGGAACAAACTGCATTTGTACAACCCTATAGAGAAGGCCAAGGGCCTGCGCACTTTTTCTGTAAAAGGCCAGAGAGTAACGTTTCTGCTTGGCGGGCCACAGTGTGGCACCTGCACGGCTCTGCACTTGCAAGGGGAAATCAGCAGGCTGAGGTTCTTCAGGCATGGGTGGGGGAGGATCTGGAGAGCTTGGGCTGGGCTGAGTTTGCCTGCAGCTGTGTTAGACTTCACAGAACCCTTTCCTGTCTGCCCCAGTATGCGGTCTGCCCACAGGGCCAGAGATGGACGCACTTCAGACACTCCCAGCAGACAGGGCAGCCAGAAGCTGGGAAAGTCCCAGCTCCACAGAGTTGATACCTGGTGGTCCCCACTTGGCCTAGGGGGACAACCTGTCCCCAAGCCCCCAGCTCTGCCTCTGCAGTAGGTGCCCAGGACCTGGTTTTCTCCAGACATCAAAGTTTACCTTCCGAGTAACCTAACCATGGAGGTTTCCTGGTACAACAGTGGGTCCTCCACAGAGTAGTAAAGAGGGGTTACAGTCTTATTGATGACAGCAATCTCCTCACATTTGCAATTTGAACTACTTGGTGCTTGGTGAATTAAACTGCAAAGGCTGAGTCTGTCCAAGAGTGTCATCACCGTAAAGATTCGGGTAGGCTCCTTCAGGCCTGATGACCCAAACCCCTCCCTCTCCCATCCCAGACTGGACTTTCTGGGTGACAACTTACATGAGTCCCAAATGGGGTAAAGAGAGAGCACCCTTTAACCCGTTATGCAAATAGAGGCTCAAGTAGGAAAGGTCACCTTTATTCAAAGTCACAGAGTTTGACAAGGCTCTTTCCAAGGGCCTGTGTTCGTAAGAAATGCACTTCCAACAATATCTATTGCCTCTAAGAGCAGTGTAAAAAAAAAACCTGCCTTGGGGAGGTTAGAAGAACTTGACTTAATAATAGAAGGCTTTCAAAGAGTCATTAATATAAAAGAATTAACATTTTTGAAGTACGAAATAACTTGACAAGTAATCAGGGGAAAGAATCAAAGGCAGCTTTTTGTAAGGGTGGGGGGAAAAACATTGAGGGATAGGAATTCGTTGTTTACAGTGATGTGGGTCAAACTTCCAACCTTGTTTCCTGACCTTTTCTGGGCGTTTGCTGTGGAAGCACTGCCATCTTGTGGCAGTCTAGGGTTATTGCAGACAGGATGAAAAATACACAGAACGTCCCCGCTGCAGTACACAAGTTATAGCGGCAACATTACTCACCATTTGGAAGTAGTTTGGGGTAAAAGGGCTAGAAATCCGGACAATTGTGCGGTTGCTTCCCTCCTTTCCTGTCTACAACTACGCTGAGGTTTCTCTGCATCGAGAGAAATTTCGCGTAATAAAAGGACTCAACAAGGGGCTTGCTCCAGGCCAGCTGGAGCGGAGGGTCTTCAAAGATACTCACCAAATGAATGAAGCCGGCTGCAGTCAGCCACGTGCTGATAAATATGGAGAGCAGATTCACCAGCTTGATGGAATTACTGCTCAAAAGAGAAAACAAGCAAAGGTCGCAAGTTACAAAGGGTGAGAGCGGCCTGCCTGCGGAGCAGCGCCCTCTGTGGGTAAGAGGCCGCCAACGCCATGGTAAGGTTACCATTGCTCAGAATGGAGCTCAAATTCAGCGAGGTCACAGCGCGGCCTGCAAGAAGACTACCGCTGGGCCTCGAATTTTGTTAAAATGTACAAGCCAAAAATGGTGGCACATGCGTGTAATTCCGCTATTTGGGAGACTGAGGCAGGAGGATCACTGTGAGTTCGGGGCCAGCCTGGGCTGCAAAGTGAGCTCAAGGCCAGCCTGAACTGCATAGTAAGGCCCTGTCTCAAACACACACACACACACACACACACACACACACACACACAAATCCCTTACAGAAAGAAACAGATAAAGACTTATTTTGAAAACTTCAGATCTAAAGAAAAGTATAATAAACCCCTGTATGTTAACCAATCATAATGTTTTTCCAAACTGACCTAACGACCAATTGTAACATTCTTTTTTGATAGACCATCTACACATAAGTTGTAGACACCACCTCACTACCTCTAAATATGTCAACATCCAACGCCTACCACCAACATTTGTCAACACAGTCACAATGCCACTGTCACACCTGAGAAAATTAGTGCCCATTCAGCAACATGATCTAACTTAGAGCCCTTATGTAAAGGTCTCCAGTTGCCCTGATACTGTTTCCATCCAGCTCCCTCACCCAGGAACCGGCTGAGGTTCGCCTATTGCATCTGGCTGTTACGTGGTGTTAATCCAGGGGTCAGTTAGCCCAATATCTTAGGGTTTATTCTAGGCTTTGAGAGCCATCAGAATCTATGTTGCAATTACTGAATTCTACTACTGTAATTCAAAAGCAGCTGTAGACAATATAGAACAGAATGGATGTGTCTGTGTTACAATAAAACCTAATAAAAACAGGCATTGGTTTGGCTTAGTGGTGCCTGTAATTCCAGCACTCTGGGAGGCTGAGGCAGGAGGATCTCAAGTTTGAGGGCAACCTGGGCAACTCAGTGAGTGAGACACTGTCTCAAAAATGAATTGGGCGGCTGGGAATTTACCTCAGTGGCACAGGCGTTTGCCTGGCAAGTATGAGGCTGTGAGTTCAATTCCTGGGATAAAAATGAAGTAAGTTGGGGTGCAGCTCACTGTCAAAGCGCTGGGTTCAATCTCCAGTACCACAAAAAAACAGCAGACTGAATTAGTCCATGAGCTACAGTTTGTCACCTCAGCCACCTTTTGGTCCTATCACTGTGCCGGAGCTGTTACTCAACTAGAAAGCTCTTCCCGCTGTGATTTGGTGCCTGGCTCCAGAGGTTCTGGTCTGAAGCTGGCCGTCCCAGGACCAAGCACAGATCTGCTAAGTCCTAGTCTTCGTCCTTTTGCCAGGCACCACCATGGACCACGCCACGCCCCATTCTCACTGCTAAGTAGTTTCCATGCCTATGAATGCAGTGACCAACTACCAGAAATAATGCTTAGCACCTTTCACCCCAGCTTCTCCTTGGAGCTGAGAGACAAGTTACCCTTTCCTTTCTGCTCTCTGGAACAAACTGGCCAGGGGCCTCCTCGCTGGCTCCCAGAATCCCCTTTCTCTGCAAAGACTGCCCTGGCAACCAGAGATGGGCAGCGTGAAAGAAAGGAAAACAGATGCAAGAAAGTCACCCACGGAGCCCCTGTCAGGAGCAATCCTGGCCATCAGGGAGCTGATTCATCCCAGTAAGTGTCTCAACAGAAAACCAAAGCAGAGCTGGCAAGCCCTCGTGTGCCCTAATGTTACAAAGTAAGAAACTGACGAAGACTTAGTAGCCAATGGCAGAGGGAGAGCTCTTAGGAAGGAGAGGTAAGCGCTAAGTGGATTCACTCCCTTGCTCAGGAATCCTTGGAGCCAGAACGAGGAGTGTACCACCAAGAGCCACATGGAGCCCTTCCAAGATACTGAGCCTACGGTGTCTCTGAGCCTCTCAGCATTTTAGAAAAATGACCTAAATATGGTGATTAGTAGCCTCTAAGTGATTGTCATTGCAATATTAATGGTGCTTAAGGGAGTTCTTGCTACGTGTAGAACATTTAATCAGTGCTACTGAAACAGTCCATGCTCAGCACTGAGATGTGATTATTTTTATGATACCAGCATTATCACAGATCCCCAGCACCAGGAATTGACTTTCCCCATTAAACGCTCTGACCAAGCAATCATCTGAAAGCTTTGCACATAAAACTCGGGTCACCCTTGGTGGACCTTCCCCGTCTTCTGAAATATGGGCCTTGCCAGCCTGAGGAGGACTCCTTAGAAGGACGGATGGGTTGCCAGGAGCAGGGTTGAGTGCTCTTGTGACCAAAGAGCTTCCTGGAGCTAATATAGGAGCCTTTAAGACTAAGCTCAAAGGTCTGGACCCAACCGGAAGTTATCAGTGGTTAGGACCACTGGAACCTTTTCGGATTCTAGTCCCCTGCTATGCCTTTGAGGCAGGGAAGGATTGTGATCTTATGATAAAATCCTGACCCAACTAAATAATATCCCTCTCATGTTTCCTGACAAGTTCAGATCCCCGTCGCAGGAGTTCTCACTGGCTATTAGAGTAACTCAGACCACTGGACACAGAGGATCATCCAAAGGCAGATCTGGGAATCTGCGAGGTCAGAGAGTCTGACTCCAAGAGACGGTAGCAGTAAACCCAGAGCTTCTAGGAGCCAAATTTGCACCGTCTTCGCATCTTGTCTATTTACCAGAACATATTTCTGATAGCATTGAAAATGGCATCTACTTTATGCCAGGAAGCACAAATTTGTCCTTCTCTAATCTTCCTCTTTAGTTCTGGCTAAAGGCACAGCCAGGTGCCAGTGGGCTTATTTTGTTTTATTGCTATGTTTACAGGCGAGAGGTAAAATATCCCAACCCTGGAGTGAGCTGGACTATAGCACACTGAGGAAGGTATCACCTATAAAACACAGAATGAACGACATCAAATTCTGCTCATCCTACCTTTTAGTTATCTCTAGAACCCCTCTACTTTGCTCCATCCCAACCTGTACCACCCAGACCTTCCTTAAGACCTCTTTCCCAGACCAATGCCACCTGCCTGCTCTCACGGTCTATGAGACCACAGCACTTCAAACCCACTTTCTATGTCAAAGGTAGAACAGTGGGCTTTTCAAGAACTCATGTCCAAACGTGTTTCCTCTCCTGATTAAAGTCACTCAACAGCTCCTCCTGCTCTCGAGAAAACCCATGAATCTAAGAGCCTTCATGAGTTGGGCGCTATCTCAGACACCTCGCTTGTTTCCATAGCAAATACTATTCTTCATACAATCTGAAGCATTGCTAGTGGCCCATCTTTCAATCACCACAATGGACCACATTCAATGAGATGTTGTTACAGCTTATATCTAGGGGTCCCCCCCCCAAGCCCCAAGTGCTCATAGGTGGAGCTTGTGGAGGTGGCTGGATCTAGGTTGTGTGATGCTGAGGTTAACGTTCCCACCCTGGGTGTGAGTGCCTCCACCATGAGGGCTGGTAGCCTGGATGGAATATAAGGTACAGAAAAAGGGCTGCTGTCATTGCTGCTGTCTTCGCTGCTGTCTTCGCTGCTGCTGCTGCTCACCGCTTGCTGTTTGGCTGCCTCCTCCCTGCCCGGCCATGGCATGGACTGTTTCTCCTCTGCCAATTCCTTCTCCCATACAACCATGCCTTGCCATGTTTACAGGCAAGCGGCATGGACCCAGGCAACTATGGACTAAAACATCTACAAACTGGAAGCCAAGATAAACCTTTCCTCTTTTAACCTTGAGTTTGGGCATTTTGTCTCAGAAACTAGAAAAATGACTAAGACAGATACGCAGTTTCATGGAGTTCTGAAGCAGAGCTGCTTGCTTTGCCCTGGTTGTAGAACACCCGTAAGTTTGTAGGGTAACTGATGAACTTCCTAAAGCTCAGACAACAGAGAGTCTCTGGGTTACCTTTCAACAGGCCATTTTCAGAATATGGAGTATGTTTCGCTGCAATTTCGAGGAAATACCCTGATCCCATAAGTGGGACTTGTCTCCATTGTTCTGTGCATTTTGGTTTCTCTTCCACTGTCTTCTTCCTTTCCCTTACCTCTCTGCCCTGTTTCTTCTAGCTCTTGGCTGAATGAGGAAGCCAAAGAGCAGAAAATGAAACAGTAATTTCAAATCATTATTTCAAATCACATTTGCAAATCCTCCATCCCCACCTAATGCCACAGATTGGCAGGGGTTCACAGCCAGAGAAAGCTGGACAAAATCTCCCTAAAGATGATTACGTGGCTCCAGTCAGCACTGTGGAAGGTCACAGGGAGAACAGCAGAGAACAGAGGAGTCACAGGAGAATCCCTCCAAGGTAGTGGCCTGACAAAAGCCAGGCCATCCGTCTTCTGAGCCCTGGGATTTATGCTTAGGTGTGGAGAAGGAAGCAGCTGAGATTCACCAGCTAGGAGATACCATGGCCTCTGAGATTTGTCCCGAATCTTCTAGAGTCCTCACAACTCATTGAAATTTTAATCTGTGCTGGTGAGCTGGCCTTTATTCACACTCCTTCCTCATCCTCCTCCCTCCACCACAGAACTTTCTCGAGTACAGAATGACTCAAAGGTCCACGAGTGTCATGTTCTGTCACCCATGGACCCCCCCCATAGCTTCCCTAACTGGAAGCGAACCCCACTCTCCATGCTTCCCACATGCCCACCCCCAGCCCCCTGGGATGACAGGCACTTAGGTTCTACAAGGCTTGCCTTAGACACCCCTTCTCTGTGCCTGCCTCACACTCATGCCAAGCCTGGCTTGGGGAGTCCTCTGTGCCCCCAGCACCTCCAATCTTAGCACCCACTGAACAGCTGGGCATGCGGCTGTGACTGCCTCCCCATCAGCCCTCTGTCGGCAGGAGTCTATCTTTGCACCTACTTTGCTGCTGGCACAAATGCAGACTCACTTGAGGCTTGCAAGACTCAACCAATCATGTGGCCCTGGTCACCCATGACAGGAACTCACAGCAGCCAAGCCATAGGGCTGAGATCACCTGACAATAAATAGGAATTTAATTTGCTAGGAAGTGGGGTGCTGGGGAAATGCTGCTTGGGAACCAGTAGGCAAATGCCCAAGCAGCCTGCTACCCCATGACTCTTCCTGAGGGTTGTTCTACCCCAGTGAATCACCCCATCCCGCTTCTATGCTCCCCTCTCTGCACTGAGAACTTGAAGCACTATGGCTTCCCGGTGTCCAGGTGAACTGTGATTCAGGGATGCCAGAGCTACCACCTGCTTCCAAAGGAAAGAAAGAAACCTTTGCCACGGAATGGGAAACAGGTGAGTGCCCGAACAAAAGGTAAGAAAAACATATTCAGAGGGCCGAATGTGACGGTTAAGCTTGGTAGTGTCAACTTATTCGGCTTTGGGATTCACCTTGGGGACTGGAGAAGCTCATTTCTGGGTGTGTCTGTGTGGGTCATGGAGGGACGGCCTTGTGTCCACATCTGTTCCCTCACCCTTCTTCCCAAGCACTGCTCCCCTACTCTGCTTCCCATCCGCCATGAATTAAGCATCTTTCACCTCGCCATGCCACTATGCTTTTTGCCTTACAGCCAGTTGTCGTTGCACTGAATTCCCTTAAAACTTGCACCAATTTAAACCTCTCCTCCTTTAAATTGTGGGCGTCTGGTGTTCAGCAATACAAACGCTTTGACAATTCCATCATTCTCTGCAATCCCGAAAGGATCCATGGAGTAACCAAGGAGGTTGAGAACACAATTCTCTCCATATTGTTTCTCAGAACACTGGAGCCTTCTTAAAATGCTGGCTTCAGAGAGCAAAAATGTTCCAAATATATGTGGTAAATGGGAAATAGGGAGAGAAAGACCCTCTATCAAGGCAGAGTAGATAGTTCAATAATAACACCAACCCCATTAGAAAAAAATGTATCTCTAAGGACAAGACCTTATGCTTGCTGCTGGAAATGCACTGATTATGCCTTTAAAAAAATAGTCTTTGAGTGCAAGCATGATATGGTAAATACTGCTGATGCTGGCTCTGTGATCATTGATACAGACTTCAAAAGCAGTACAACTTGTATAGAAGGGCCATGAAAAGATAGAAATCATGCTCGCTTTGGCAGCACATATACTAAAAAGATAGAAATCAAGGCTATTGTTGCTCAGAAGAAAATATGAAGAATCACAATATTCACACTCCATGAATATTATCACATACTAACGGAGAACCAATAAATTCTTACCTCAGGATAATGAAATGTAAATGGATATGGTTTAAGAGACATCGGTGGCTCTTTTTCTTTTTAACTTGGCTAATGGAAAGTGGGTTTTATCTCACATTTACATAGATGAATAGTTGGAGAGACCAATTTGGAATTAAAACCAAGACACACAAAAAGACTGACACCCAGAGGAGAGAGTCCAAAGTTGGTTGGGTCTGTTGAACATGTCAGATTCGGGAAGCTTGGGTCCCGGCCCCCATTCATGGGAAAATGATGCTGAACCCAAGGCCTCAAAAGCACAGGGGTATTAATTATAAATCACTAACTACAGAGGTGTCCTGTTTTCGATCGTTTATCAGATACATCAAGGCCAACCAAAGAGGAAATGGGACATTAGAAGGCAGCTTCTTAAAAGTATAATTTCCTGGAGGAGAAATTTATGAGCGGTGCCTATTCTCCATTAGAGGACGTCGAAGCTCTTTTATTAGTTTATTCACCAACACAGCCCTGGTTTCAGGCCAGCTCTGAGCACCAGCAGGTCATCAGGCAAGGGACCATCAGGGGGACTTGGCTCCAGGTCCTGTTGTGTCTTTAAGATCACAACACAGTTAACAGAAGCAGTCATGGTGCGCTCAGCTGGAGGATTTTAGGGTTTCCCCAAAAGGCAATTCACGGAGTCAGCCCCGGGGCTCCAGGGATATAAAGTGAACATCTGAAATGTGGTTAGAAATGAAATGGTTTTCTGTTTGTGGTATGAGCTTTGTGGTATGAGCTTTGCCTCTGGAAGAGCACTGCTTCTCCTGCCTTTATGACCAAGTTCAATTTCTTATTTAGTGGTGCAATAAAGGGACCATTTAGGACCTAGCAGCAACGGCTTACCCAATCAATGAGCAAATCTACCCCTCATCCGCTGTGCGTCTCTCTCCGGAATGCCTGGCTCAGTATCCAGGAATCAGCCATGATCCCAAAACTGTCCCTGCTTCCCCACATGTACAGCCCTGTCTCTTTTTATCATACAGTCCCCTGTCCCACGGAAGAGATCAACACAGACCCGCTCTGGGCTTTCTCTCCACCTCTGTGTTAGCTCACCCTTCCTGTGTATAACAGAGCTAATTTTACTGCCCCAAAGCAAACACACCTGATATTTACAACATGGCCTGGGGACTGGAAAGAGGGAAACTAGGAGAAAGAACATCTTACCTTGTTTTGAGGATATTCAGAAACTGCAAAATTTCTGAAAACTGTATCAGCCTGAGAGCTCTTAAAAATCTCAAACCTGGAAAGAGAAGTGAAACAGAGGCGTTACTTTCAATGCGAGGTGGTCGTGTTCATGGCCGCCGGCCCCTCCAAGTCAGCTTGGCTGCCCAGGTTGGAGGCACAAGATGAGCCATTCGCTACCTTGCACATACTTCTTCATTCTGACCCTCGAGCAGCTTGATGTGGGCCAGGGCGCCGGCTTTCTCAGGAAAGGGAACCGTTTGGAGTAAGGGAAGGGAAGGCCTGGTGGGCAGAGCCAGGCTGGGGGGCTTTCTTCTCTCTGGTCAGCTCTGGTTTAAGCGCCCTTTCAAAGTTACCCAGTGGTCTAGTAGGATTTTGTCTCTGAAATATACTAGGAATTGTGATCGCTCAGGGAAACTCATGTGCTGAAAGCAGATTAAGAACAAATCGGATAACCTTTTGTCTTTGATGATTTTTTTTTATCTTTAGTTTCAACCCCGATGAAAGGTATGACCTGCTGTGTTATGTTTCTCTTCCAATCAAAAAAAGAAATTCAGACCAGTAAGATACCACTCCCCACAACCGCAGGACTCACACAATCTAAATAATTGTACTTTTACGAATGTCAAGAGGAATGTGTCCTTTCTAAATCTGCAGCTCCTCCTAACAGGTCATGTTTCTAGGTGGCAGAAGAGAGAGACAGAGGAGGAAAGAACAAAGTATTTGAAAGCACAAACTATCGTTGTGTGGTTTTTTCAGGTTTTCTTTATTTTTGTTAGCCCACGTTTGCAGTACACAATGATTGCATTCCTTGTGCGGAGCTGGTACACATACATGACACAGCTAATCATTTTTCTCATTCTCTCTCCCTCCCCTCTCTCTCACTCCCTCCATCTCTTGGTCCCCTTCTCTTTTGCAAAAGATCTGTGTTCCCATTTCCTATGATCTATCATTTCTTTGTGCTCTTTCTTTATATTTTGGGTTTCTCATAAAGGAGAAACCGTGCACTATTTAAACTCGTGCTGATTTCTTTCACTTGACATTATGGTCTCAAAGTGCATTCATTTTCCTAGAGATGACTCAAATTTATCCTTCTTTATGACTGAGTAGTACTCTATTGTATGTAAGTCCCACATTTTCTTAATCCATTCCTCCGCTGATGGACATATAGGCTGCTTCCAAGATTTAGATGTTATGAGCTGTGCTGCTATAAACACGGGTGTGCATACATCACTGTGATGTGACGTCTGTAACTCTTTCAGGAAGATACCTAGAAGCGGAACAGCTAGGATGACTAGAATGTGCAGTTTTAGTTTTTTGAGGAATAGCCACACGGATTTCCATCGTGTATATACTACCTTACAGTGTTTTAATATCCAAAAATAAATCCTATTACTGTTGAGGCCAAAATTATCAGCCCAAAGCCTGCATGAGTCATAGAGTGTAACACTTTCACAATCACCCAGGAGAATGACTTGCAACACCCCAGCTGGGAGATGCTCTGAACATCACACCCACTCCCAAGGGTACTGTCTTTTGCATATTTTCCAAAGCATTTTATGAAGTACCCTAAGGGCCAGACACTTCTCATCTGCAAAGGAGTCATTGGGAACAGAAGGGTTTTTTTTTTTTTCTTCTTCTTTCCTAAATTATTCACCTTCTATGCTAAGTAATACTTATATAACTTTCATTAAATCAGAAAAATACAGAGATGAGAAGGGATGTTGATGAAATAAAAAAGGCTTGGGGGCCAAAAACACAATCATCACCCAACTGATAAAAGGCTGTCAACACTGCGGAGAACCGAGCTGGAACACAGCATAGAATTGAGACGTCTTCTCAGGAAGCAGAGGAAATAAGGAAAAGAGATGAAACTTAAGCAGACAGAGATGGAGTGCAGATCACAGCCAAACCACGAATACAGTGAGTCCCGAAGGGAGGAACGGAAACACCTGGATCCCGAGCAAGGACCGAAGCATAAAAGAGCTCTCTGGAAACCAAACTATGCCTCAAGATGAAAGGTAAACTGAAATATCTGCTCCTGGAGGCCACTGCCAAGGAATATTCAACTTTTCATTCAAATTTCGAGCATAAAAATCCATTAAATAATAAAACAAAGCACCAGATTGGCGGGGGGGTAGTATTTGCCAGTCACAGAGCAAAGATCACTTTATAAAATCTGTAAACAGTAGGTGGTGAATAATGTGGTTTAGATCATAGACGACTCCAAAGGCAGATCTAGTCAAGGTGAGGTTCCCAGCCTGTGGTGCTCCTGGAAGTGTGGGGACCTCGAACAGGTGTCCCTACCTTCTAGGGGAAATAGACCCCTGGCTGTGCCATTAGGCACTTCCCGCTCTTCCTCTTATTTTCCAGGCACCACGAGGGCAGCAGCTCCTCTGTACCATGTGTCCCCTGTCACTGTGCTCTGTCTCTCCACAGGCCCAGAGCAACGGCCCAAGCGACCATGCATAGAAACCTCGGAAACTTACAGCCGAAAGAAGCCTCTACTGAGCATGCTCAGTACCCAGCCTGCCCAAGCACCTCGCAGCCCCACCTCTGCTGCACACTGGTGCGGGATAAAACAGCAAGTTTTGAAACATGAAAGACAAGCAGCACCACAGCCACTAGGGGATAGAGACACACCGGTCTACAGTGACACACTCCTGGTATTAGCTCGTCACGATTTGATGCTGAAAATCATGGGTGGGTGTGTGCACGCGTGCGTGTACACGATCTTCCGGTCTCACTGAGTGCTGGGATTACAGGGTGCGCCACCATGCACAGCATAAAGCACACGCATTTTATGGAACCAAACGTAGAATACAAATGGCCCAAACTTCAAACTGGATCTTTTCCTTCCATCTGTAAGTGGTGGCATTCACATGCCATAGCGTCTGCTCCTTTGCAGCTGGCACACTCGTCACTCACAAAGACGCACACAGTAATGCTTCTCTTGAAATCTGCCCATGAAAATGAGGTTAGGCGCACACTGAAGGCGGAGGCCACAGGCCCTGCGGCCTGGCTAGATGGGGACCTACTGACCTCGCCCTGAGCTCTAAGCATCGGCGTCCTAGATGCAAGCAGGGAGCCAGAATCAGCCAACAATCAGCAGAAAAGAGGGATACGCACGGTTCTCAGGACAGTGGGTTCCCAGCATGGACACCAGCGGGAAACATCTCCCTGCAGAAGGACTCTGGGCAGTGCAGGAAAAGACTCTTGGGAGCTGAGCAGCAGTGGACTTCGTTTCTTTGAAGGGCTTGCTATCAGGGTTTCATGGGGTCAGAGGTCACTCATGCAAATGAGTAAAAGAAGTCCTCTGTGGGCTACCATGTCAGTGTGTGGCCCTCATCTCGGTCTGCAAGACGCATCCTTCAGGCAACAGTTCAAAGTTGCTCCCGGATGGATACCCTGGGCCTCCACTCAAAATTCTCCACTACCCCATGCACACAGAGGAAAAAGTCAAGGTTCTCCAAGACCTCAAGTGACACCACTGCCCACCACCAATAGAGTGTGCCATTTCATATTTTTATATTTAAGAGATTCCTATAAGCCTTCCACTACTTTCCCCTAATGGGGCTGTCCTCCTTGGTAAGCCACACACCCACAGGGCCTTTGCATATGCCATGGTGTTCTCTCTCCCTAGAAGTACACTTGGCCACATGACACACTCCCTCAAGTCCTTCCTCAGTGGGGCCTTCTCCATCCACATTACATGAAACCACAACTTCCTCCCACACCTCCTGAAACTGCCTCTGGCCTGTTTTTAACACTCTTCACCATGAAGTACTGGTATCTAATTTATGTTATTGGCTTTCTATCTCTTTATGTGCAGCAGCAGTAGGGAGGGACTGGCGTAACAGCTGCTTTTTGGGTACCTCACATACTGTGTAAAATGAGGTAGATGCTTAATTAATTCTTGTTTGAACTCAATGAATGAATCAGAGTTTTGAGAAACAATGATACAGCAGAGCATTACAGGTTACAGAAGCTGCATCCAGAATTCTGAGACTGTCCATACCTTACTGAAGGGAGTTCTGTGAAGCCACTACCAGGGTCAAGGCTGATTTGCTCAGGAAGTACCAAGCAGTCTACACAGTGAAGACCAGGAATGCATCCAGACAGGCCTGGAACACTGCCCAGAACTCCCATCCCACGAGGGAGGCCAAGAAAAGGGGGAGGTGGGTAGGGAAATACCCACCTGAAAAATCACTCCTCTCCTCTGCCTGAGAATACTTTCCCATGTTACTGACACCACAAAATCTCTGAAAGGAGATTATTTTCTAAGAAGTGGTAAACTTATATCAGCATTACAAATGAAGGGATTGCATAGAATGTGTTTGTACCCAAAGCCATGAATCACACACCTTCTCCTCCAAAAGGCACAGGGCCCAGATGGTTTTATGAGTTCTTTACACTATCAAGAAGCAGTAAACTTCTCTCTGTGTTCTCTATTACATGATCAAATAATTTCTTTAAAAAATATTCTCTTTGTTTTAAGTGCTCTGTATTTGGTTAGAAAGTTGGCATTACCTGGACACATTAACACACGTGCATATACATGTGCATACTTGGTATATATCTTTGTTATTGTTATTTTAAATTATTGTGAATTGGTAAAGTTGACTATGATGTAACTTTTTTATACAATTCTTTTTTATTTTAAAGAGAATAGAAAAAAACAAAACAGAACAGAACAAAGAAGATCAGAACAAAACAATGCAGGAAACATAGGATTTCAAAATAAGACAACAGGAAATCAAAAGTTGCTACCAGTATGTCTCTTATTTTCTTTGAAATAGTTTTCCATATCTTCATTCATAGTGAATTCAAACAACACAAAATAGTATAAAACTGATCAAAACAAGAATGAAAGCATTGCAGGCCTTCAAAACCAGACAATAGGAAAATCAACAATGGCTACCATAATGTCTCTTGTTTTCTTTAAAATAGTTGTCCATATCTTCATACATATTTAAATCAAATAATAGAAAACAGACTAAAATCAATCAAAACAAAGAATAAAGGCATTACTGGACTTCAACACAGTATGATAGGAAATCACCAATGGCTACCATAATGTCTTGTTTTCTTTTGAGTAGCTGTTATATCATCACACATAATAAAATCAATTCTTTTAAACTCTTTAGAAGATCTACACACATACAAGCCTATACGTGTATATCTATCCTTTCTGCATTAAAGGGAAAAACAAAACTAAACAAATACAAGAAAAAAAAAGAATCAAAATAAATAACTATAATGAAGAGCTCCAAACAATAACAATATAGGCTTTCAAAACAAGGTGGGAGGAACATAACTAAGGTTGCTTTTTCACATAGTTATTTTCAAAAGAGTTACTCAGATTATCAGATATAAACATGCAAAACTGATCTGACTCATGAATGTTAGGTGTTTTGTTCAAAGAAATAATAGAATTAGTAGTACAATCACCTTAGCTATTTTAAGTGTTTATACAAATTTATATCTCATTTCTTTTCCCTTCCTATTCTTTTTCCTTTTTCTCCTTTTTCCTATCTGAGTTATTTATTCTGCTTTGAGCAGTTTCTTATCATTTCACAATATTTATTGAAGATTTTATATCTTATTTATTCTTTCAGTTTCTTACACTAGGGAGACAATACAGTATTTACACATGTGAGTCTGATTTATTTCACTTACGAGTATAATCTTAAGTTGCATTCATTTGCCTATAAAAGCCTCAATTTTATCCTTCTTTATAACTTGGTAGTTATCCTTCTTTATAACTTGGTAGTACTCCACTGTATAAAAGTACATCTTTTCCATCCATTCCTTGTTTGATGGGAATTTAGGTTGTTTCCAATATTTGGCTATTACACGATTTGGCTATTGTGCTGTTATAAACATTGGTGCACATATATCACTGTGGTATGATGTTTTCAATTCTTCTGGTAATATGCCCAGAAGTGGAATAGGTGGGTCATATGGGACTTCCAATCCTAGTTTCTTGAGGAACCTCCAGACTGATTTCCACAGTTGTTGCACCAGTCTACTCTCCCACCAACAGCGCAGTGAGTCAACACTCAAAAATCAGTACTATGATGTAAATTTATTATTATTGACCATCTACTATTTTTTAGTTCCTTACTATATGACAAACATTCATCTTTTTTATTATATTCAGCAGAAGGAAATAGCTAAGGCAACTCTGTTGCATTGGGCCTATAGTGGCATAGCTCATCACAGCAGGGAGGAAGAAAACCTAGCCACTTCATAGCAGCCAGAAGTCAGAGAGAGAGAGAGAGAGAGAGAGAGAGAGAGAGAGAGAGAGAAAGGAAGGGGTGAAGGTTCCACTGTCTCCTTCAAGGACACACCATCAATAACCCAACTTTCCTCCTCTAGGCCACACCTCCAAAAGGTTCCACCACCTTCCAAGAGCACAAAGCTGAGGACAAAGTCTTTGATACATGGTCCTTGGCCTGAGAACTTTTAAGATTTATGATACATCTTGTCAAACTGTCCTGACAATCTGACTTTCTACTAGCATGTACATGTACTTTTGCCCCTATCACCACTGTATTGGTACTGAGAGGAAGGAGAGAAGAAAAGAAAGAAGGGAGGGAGGGGAAAAAAAAGGGAGGGAGGGCTGGGGATTTAGCTCAGTGGCATAAGTGCCTGCCTGGCAAGTGTGAGGTCGTGAAAGGGAGGGAAAGAAGAAGAAAGGGGGAGGAAACTAAGGTTTCATTTTGATAGGCCTCAAATGAGAGCTTGTTGTTTTGGTTTGCTTTTCTAATGTTAACAAATAAGTTAATTATTTTTGCATAATTGGGTCATTTTATTTTCATCTTTAAAGAACTTTATAATGGGCTTTGCCAGTTTACCTGGGTATTCATCTTACTCTTCATAATACCTTCTAGCTTCCTTTTATAATAAGGATATTGTACATTCATCACTGTTTTAATTTTGCTTACAGTTTTTTCTTAGGCCTAAATTTTTCCTAAGCCTAAAATTAAGGTAATTTTTTTCTGTATTCAAAAATTGTTATATGGTGATTTGTATCAGTCTTTTTGTCATTGTTTTCATGTCTTTTAATACCCCAAAAAGTCATCTCCATCATACCAATTTTCCAACCACATCCATAGTTTCTCTTTTTGCTGTTAGGGCAGTGGCTCTGAACCTCAGCGGTGCATTTAAAATACTTGGGAAGCTCTAATCATTGACTTAGGGACATTTGATTTCAGCCCACTCCTTCCCACTCTGACTGAACGGGAAGTGGTACAGCTGGGCAGAAGGATTTTTAAAGCTTTGAGGGCTGCAGGGTGGAGCAGCATTGCAAACTGTTCTGCAAATGAGCAGAGAGTAAATATTTCAGACTCTGTCACAATGCCTCAAGTTTGCTGTAAACAATATATGAACAAATGGGCGTGGTGGCACTCCAGGGAAATCACATTCGCATAAATAGACCAGGGGGATTAATTGGCTGCACCTGCCTTGGAGCCCTGCCATTCCAATCTGTGGTGCACATAAATCTCCAGGGCTTTATAAACAACCAGATTCTGGCTGAGTCTGACTCCGCACTTCCAGCAAGCTCTAAGTAATGGCTGGGGATGTTGGTCAGAAGACCACACTCGGGAGAAAACAAGGCCATGGGGAAGTGCGTCCCAGACCTCCCTGGGACCAGCTGGGGTTTAAAACAGCACTGAGATCTACTTCCCAACCTGGGTCTTCTGATTTCATTAGTCTGAGTATAACTTGGGTATCAGAATTTTTAAAATTTTTAAAATTCTGATTCCAATGGAAACCACTGACAGTGCGCAACAGTATAAAAATAACTCCAGAATTTTAAACCTTTAACTTGCTGGTTTATATTCATGAATTTATTTTGGTTAATAATGTGTTAAACAGAGCAAACCTTGTTTTATCCCAAAAGCAATTTTCCCTGTAACTGGGTAATCACTTAAGCAACTTAAACCAACAGCTTACCCATTTACCACACTATTTATTTGGATTAACTTTAAAGAACCCACTAGCTAACTACAAGTTATGTCAATACTATAGTAAGAGATTACTTATAAATGACTGATATTTTGAGGGGGAAAGCAATCTTATTATCAGGGAAAAGATGATTTCTAGCTTGGTGTTTATAATTAAATAATATGGAAATCAATAAAGATTAAAAATAATAAAAATTCTCAATTAGTTTATGAGTAAAACAATAGCAACAAGAAAACAAACAAAAATCAAATAAAGTGCTGATTGATGCAATAGAAAAAGTGATTAACACATATCTGAATAACCCTGTGAAGATCTCAATAAGAGGGAAGATTCTGAAACTGGAGAGCAAAAGAAAAACACTGTAGACCATTATAGAATAATTGGATGAAACTGAAAAATATAATAGCTTCTCCTCAAAGTTTCTATACCCATTTAATTTATTATTAAATTTTTAAAGCATTTTTGTTCTATTAAAAGTATAAATTCTTCCATAATAAAAGAGATGGGAAGCAACTAAATTTATAAAAGAAACATAAACCTGATACCAAAAACTGATTCTCAGAGCCCCCTCAAAAAGTTTTTAGTATCAGTAGAATCAGAGATAATGAAATCTATGTAAAAGACCAATGTGTACAATTCATCAATGAACTGAAATTATAATCCAAACCATTCTGGTCAAACACGGCAGGTTGAACTCAATAGTTAATCTTTAGGCTTCACTAAAGCAATACTAAAAGAGAAGAACAGTGAAATCCTACAAGGACAAAAGGAATGAAAGAAGGAGCTGTCTTTCCTAGGAATACAGAAGACAGTTTGAACAACTTCCTTTGAATAGAGAAAAACTGCTGCAACATTAGTCTTATTTCCATATACTGATATGTACAGAGTGGGCTATATGATTTCCTTTTCTCTTCAACAGGCTGTAAGCAATGCAAATAAGGCCGGCTGAAGTACGGATGTGTCATCTTTGGGGCCCGTTATCAGAGTCTCCTGCTTCCTCACATAGTGCTCTCAGTGAAATCTGAGCACAGCAGGATGGCAGAGCCAGTCAGTTCCGGGAATGTCAACTGGGTACTAGCCTTGGAAATAAAGAGGCTATGAGTCCCCAGAGCACAAAAGTTTACATATCAGAAGCTAAAGCAATAGCCTCCAAAACTATTCAAATGCTACCTTAATTGAATTATGCAGGTTGATCCTTCTACTTATCATTCTCCCTGCATTTTGCAAAGATGATTTTCTCCTTACTTGGTTAGCCAGCCTAAGTTACTCCCCATCCTCACTATCACCCATCCTTGCACCATTCCCTTTTCAGCAGATAATAAATTCTGGGAGAGGCCTTGGATCAGAGCCTTCATCCACATATCCTCACTTGGATTGAGTGTACGAACCCCTTGGCTGCCGTTAACTTTGAATATGTCTTGGTGTCTTTACTCTCACCATGGGTTACATTGGAGATGGTAGATTGGAATTAACTTTCCAGGATTCCAATAATGTCTCAAGAGGATTGCAAATATAACTTTTTGGTTTGTGAGAAGGACTGGAAAAGGGATTATAATATAGGAGAAAGTGACAAAATTCTGGTGGGTGAAAAGTGGATAGTCAGTTGAAAATTAAATTGGTGGAGTTGAGAAATCTAACTTCAACTGTATATAAAATACATAATAAGGAAAGATATCTGTGACCTCCAATGTGGTGATTAATTGACCAAATGTCAACATGAGTGGAGACTGCCCAGTTGAATTGAGTCAGTATTTTTCTAGGTGTGAAAGATTCACTTTTAGGAGGATTTTTGTAGTAAATGTATAAAAGGAGAATGGGGGAGGATGTTCAGCTGGTTTTCCATGAAAGAATTTCATTCCAACTGCTTTTCTTGACCTTCTTTATCTCTTCGGATCATTCTTGGTTGGAAGTTCACATTGTCTGAAAACAGTATAGCTACCCCTGCTTTTGGGGGGTTCCTATTCCATGAAGTATTGTTTTCCATCCATTGACTTTCAGTCTATGAATTTCCTTTTAGGTTAGATGAGTTTCTTGTATGCAGCATATGGTTGGATGTTGTTTCTTGACCCATTCTGCCAGTTTGTTTCTTTTAACTGGTGAATTAAGGCCACTTACATTAATGGTTATAACTGATATATATTGGCTCATTGTTATCATGTTATCTTTCTGCTATTGGTTCTTTACCTTTCTCCTCTCTTTAATTCTCTGCCCTGCTTAGTGGCTTTTTTCTGTTGTTCTTGGAGTCATAGTCGTTTTTATGTCTATCTAAAATATCTTTCAGTATTGCTTGCAAGTTTGGTCTCGTGGTCATGAAGTTCTTCAGCTATTCTTTATCATGGAAGTATCTTATTTCTCCATCAATTTTGAAGAACAGTTTTGCAGAGTACATCAATATGGGTTGGAAGTCATTTTCCCTTAGGATTTGAAATACTTTACTCCATGATCTACTTGATTTTATTGTTAATGTTGAGAAGTCTGCTGTGATTCTGATAGGCTCTCCTTTATAGGTAATACATCTCTTTTCTCTAACACCTTTTAATATTCTGTGCTTATGCTGAACTTCTGGGATGTTGATTATTATATGTCTGGGTGTAGATTTATTTTTGTTATGGCTAATTGGAATTCTATATGCTTCACTTATCTGTATATCGGTTTCCTTTCCCATGTTTGGGAAATTTTTTGCTATTATTTCTGTAAATAGTCTTTTGATATCATTTGTGTTATCACCTTCTTTTTCATTTACTCCTATCAGTTTTATATTATTTTTCTTTGCATCATCTTACAACTGTTGAATTGTTATTTCCTGATCCCTTGTTATTTTTAACAAATCTTTCCTTTCTTGTTCACTTGCTGTAATCTTGTCTTCTAGATCTAAAAGTCTATCTTTACATTCATTGAGGCAGTTTTTCCAGCTTTTATTGGAATTTTTTATTTCATGGATATCTCCTTAAATTTGATTCTTATATTCTATTGTTTTCTTATGTTCTTCATGCAAGGTTTCCATCTTTTCACAGTGCTCCTCAATTTTTTTAACTAGGTCTTCTTTAGATGTGTTCAGCATTTCTTTTATTATGTCTATCAATTCTTCTTTTACCTGGGAGATTATTTCTGATCTGAGATCCTTGATAGCTTCATGGAGTTGTTTCTTTGCTTCAGTTGTTATCATTTCAGAAGTTTTAGATGTATGGCTTACATTTTCTTCTATGTCCATGTCTCCTAGGCTTGTTTGGGATGGGCTGGAGGTTTGAGATTGCATTTTGCTCTTTCATTTTTGTCATTTTCCTGTATTTCCCAGTTCCCTACAGTGGCACTTAAAGGATTCTTTAAGATGGGGGGTGCACACTGGGTGGACCTGCACTCCCCACGTGGCTCACAGAAGCTCCCTGGCTGCCTGAGGTCACTGGGTAGTGCCCTACCAGGTTCTGAGTGGTGTAGTAAGGCTGAATCGTATATGGAGTATACTGGGCAGGCTTTCAGTTCATGCCACATGGCACACCAAAGCTCCCCGGCTTCTCAGGGTCTCTGGGTGTGGCTCTATGAGGTTATGAGCAAAGACTTGCATCTCTATAGCGAGGTAGGGATCACTGTGGCAGGCTTCAGCTCACACGCAGCAGTTCCCTGCTACCTGGAGGTCACTTGGTGGAGACCAACCAGAACCCAAGTGATGACCTAAAGGTCCCACAATGTTTGGTGATTCTGGGCAGAGGCCTACCAGGTTCCAAGCAGAGTCCTGCAGCTGCACAGCTAGGTAGGGATCGCTGTGGCAGGCTTCAGCTCACACACAGTGGTTCCCTGCTACTTGGAAGTCATCAGGTGAGTCCCAGCCAGCACTGGAGTGATGACCCAGAGGTCCCATAATGTTTGGATATGCTGCGTGCGGGCCTACCAAGTTCCAGGCAGAGTCTGCAGCTGCATAGCTAAATAGGGATCACTGTGGCAGGCTTCCCCAACTGCTTTTCTTTGAGAAGAGTCTGGCTGTTTTCTTCACCTGTTTTCTTTCTGGTCTTCACCTTCACCTTGGGCATTGCCTCTTGGTTTCTAGCACCAATCCTTCAGTCTTCCATCAAAGATTCCTTAGTGTTAAGGTTTGTGTCTAGATGTCCCCCCAAAGCCAGATGCAGTCATTGAGGGGTGGGCTTTTCAGAAGTGGCTGAATCTAGCGTTTGTGATTGATTCGCAAAGGTGTAAGTGCCACACCCATCGTAGGGTAGGTAGCCTGCATACAGTATAAGGAACAGAACGAGGCTTCCTCCTTCTCTCTCCCATGCTTGCTTTTGCTGTCTTCTGCTATGATGAATTGTTTCTCCTCTGAGATGCCCCCCTGCTAAGCCACCCAGCCTTAGACCAGGCCAATTATGGACTGCAACTTCTACAAACTGTGAGCTAAATAAAGTTTTCTTCCTAATTTTAGATGTTGGGTATTTTGTCTCAACAATGAGAGAGAAGTAACTAAGACACTTGGCCTCCTAATACAGACTTGCAGGAGACTTTGCCGTGGGCTCCAGGCCTCTATCTAGATTTTTAGTATCTCTGGTACCAGGTCAGTTCTCTTGTCCTCTTTCACATTTGACTCTGAGGTAGATAGTGTACATTTTTGTGTCTTTCATTAGATCTGTTTCCCTTGCAAATATTTACTATAACACCCAATATCTGTGAGTTCATATCCTTGGATTCAACCTACCTGTTTCCATAAACAATAGAGTTTAACAACTACTCCCACAGGCTTTACACTGCATTAGGTATAAGTAAATTGTAGATGGTTTAAATTATAGAGAAGGGTGTACATAGCTATATGAAAATACTATGACAGTTTAGATAAAGAATTTGGGCAATGGAGGAATTTAGTATCCTGGGGGCACCTGGAACCAATCCCTTGCAGATATTGAGAGGCAACAATATATAAATATCTCCAGGACCATGAAAGGTCATGAGAAATGTCTTTGGTCACTGAATACAAAAGAGGAGTTCCACAGGGATGGAGGTTGGCAATAGTGATGGGCTGGAGAGACACAGTGAAGAAGGAAACAACACTCTGAAAAGGAAATGAAGTCATTGGCAGGGAGCAGAGGAGGCTGTGATATATACTGTCTGACTGGGCCACCAGACCAGAGCAGCCAGCACACAGCAGTTAGTGTGGGCGCCTGAGTTGTTAAAACAGGGCAGTCAAGCCAGGAATGGTGGGTGAGGCCTATAATCCCAAGGGCTCTGGAAACTGAGGTAGGAGGATGGCAAGTTCAAGCACAGCCTGATCAACATAAAGAAAACCTGTTTCAAAATAAAAACTAGAAAAAGGGCAGGGGATGAGGCTCAGTGTGAAAACCCTGAGTTCAGGGATCACTATTACATCAAAGGAAGTTGGGCAGTCTCTGATAGCTGATTAACTCCTGGAAGAAACTCACTGTCTCAAATTGCAAAACTGGTTTTTGGACAAAACAAAACAAACCAGAACACTCACCGCAGGACTCTGCAGAGATACTGTGATAAACACAGACAGCATTCACATATAGGCAAACAAAAAAATCTCAGATCCAAACATGAGTAACAAACCAAGAATCATCAAACACTTGAGGAATGGCAAGATTTCTTGGAAGAAAGGTACATATAGCAAACTTATACTTAAGTATTAACGTGAATTAAGCAATCTAGAAAAAAATTGCTTTAGAAAAGAATTTATTGAAAAACATAATACATGAGGAAAGATGTGAGGGAAATATTAACCTTAATGAAAATCAACTAATCTGATACATCAAAATTTCTGAATGTCAAAACTTCCAAAGGCCAACTGAATAGAAAAATAGACATTGCTACCTAGCAAAACTACAGGGCTGGACTCCACACAAAGAGACAAAGAGAGGAAAAGTACAAAAGAACAGTTATGAAAGATGAAAGACAGCTATAAGGTTTTCAATATCCATGTAATTGGGTTCCAGAAGGAGAAAATGAAGGTGATAGCAGGAAATATTCAAACCGGTATCAGAATAAGGTTTCCTAAACTAAAAGGCTGATATGCGCCCAGATTGGAAGGGTCCATGAAGTGTTCAGCCAGTTAAATTTAAGAAGACCTAAACCCAGGCACACCATGGTAAAATTTCCTAAGATCAGTGTGAGAAAACAAATCCCGTAAGGCAATGTGATTCAAATAAATTATTATCTCAAAACTCCTGGATGCAAGAAAACAAAGGAAGGCTGTCTTCACAATTCTCAGAAGTTTTTTTGAAGCAAATAATATATACTTAGCTAGTTCTAAAATAATAAAATCAATAAAATGTAGCTATAATAGTGTGAAAAGCAATAAAAGTAACTGAGTAATCTATGTGTTGAATGAGTATTTCTTTAAAATAATACATAAGAACATTGATCTAAAATTAAAATCTCTAGAAGTACATGAAAAATAGAAATATGAAAGAATAAGGGAAGTGGAAGAAAGAAATGTGCTAATATTCTTGTCTATGATGACAGGATGATACTATTTATTGCATATATGACCACAAAAATTAATTTCTGGTATGTTTATAAAAGTTTTTCAGAATATATTTGGGATTACCACTTCTAAATCTTAGTTGGGGGGAAAAAAGTAATTCAATCAAACTGCAGTTAAATAACTAAGGAAATGATTCTATCCAACTAAGACAAAAAGAAAAAATACACAAATTAGAAAATACAACCTCAACAACAAAAAGCCAAATGCATTAGTAACCACAATAAAATTGAGTAAGTTAAATTCATTCTATCAAAAGACAGAGAATCAGTATGAAAGAAAAATTCATATCGATAAAGGAACAATTCACCAAGAATATGCAACTGAAAATCTTTATAGACCTAAGAAGATACCTTTGAAATAAATAAGGCCAAAGCTGACAGGAAGAAAATGACAATGCTACATCAGTGTACAATTCTAATGTTTAGTTTCAGAAATGATATTATTTATTAATAAGTGCAAATATGGGATATTTATGTAATATGTAATTTCTTGGGCCATGTTTATATTTATATCCATCTGGATGGCTGGACAGTTAGACACACACAAGTATATTATTCAGTAAACTAGGATTAATTCTTTAGTAACAACCACTGAAGAATCATAAAAATTGACCACATGTTAACATATCAAGACTTTTAACCAAATTCCAAACTGCAGAAATCATGTAAGCCATATCTATCACAAAGTAATGGAATCAGAAAATAACAAAAGAACAGCAAATATAATAAAAGATCAGAGAAGCAGAATCTTACACAAAGCAGAATTTAAAGTGCAACGAAGAACCTACCACAAACCAAAGAAAATATAAATATTGTCCTAGAATGATGGGATAATTGGTCAGCAAATGAAAATCAATCCAAAGCCACTTCATACTGTAATTGAAATAAATTTGAGACTAATTAAAAATTAAACATATAATATAGGAAAGCTGAAAAATGTAGCTGTATATTTATTACTGTCTTAACTCAGATGTTAAAGTATCATAAAATTTTTGAACTATTAGATCAACTATAAAATACCAAAATTCAAGTGAAAAAATGTTCAACAGTATTAATCATCAGGAAAATGCAAATCAAAAATAAAAATGAAACCCTGGTATGGTGACACACACCTATAATTCTAGCACTCTGGTGGGCTGGGGCAGGAAAATTACAAGTTCAAATCCAGGATGCTCAATTTAAAAACTTAGTAAGATCCTGTCACAAAATTAAAAAAAAATTTAAGGCTGGGTATGTAGCTCAGCATAAAGGTTCTGAATTCAGTCCCCAGTACTGAGTGATCATCATAATAACAATAATAGTAATAATGACAATATCTACTAGAAAATAGCCAAATATGATGTAATAGGGAGAAATTCTTAATAATATCAAAAGCATTATGTAAATGCTGTATTATTTGTTGATAAGTAAAAATCATAATAAGTATATCATAAAGCAGCAAATACAAGAGTTAGGAACTATTAAAAATTATTGTACTTGGTGGAACTAAAACAAATGCATGCTATATACAAAATCAAATCAAAATGGATTAAATTTAATACCTAAAATTATGAAATGACGAGGAAAATGTAAAGGAAAATCTCTACAATATGGGTCTAGGCAATGAGAGCTTGAACAAGATCTCAAAACCCCAGGCAACAAAAACAAAAGTGACACATAGGATTATTTCTAGGCAGAACACTTTTGTATATCAGTAAAAATAATCAACAGAGAAGGACAACCTACAGTATAAGAGAAAACTCTTGCAAACTATATACTTGATAAGGGATTATTATCTGAAATGTGTAAGCAACTCAAGTCAATAATAAAAAATCTCAATTAAAAAAAATAGGCAAAGGACCTGAATAAGCATTTTACAAAAGATGACATACAGCCAGGCATGGTGGCTAACATCTGTAATCCCAGTACTCAGGAGGCTGAGGCAGGAGAAGCATTGTGAGTTTGAGGCCAGCCTGGGCTATAAAGTGAGTTCAAGACCAGATTTACCTGCATAGTGAGACCCTGTCTCAAAAGACCAAAAAAAAAAAGTAAGGTATACAAGTGAAAAAATGTTCAATAGTATTAATCATCAGGAAAATGCAAATCAAAAACCACAATGAAATGTCACCTCACAACTGTTAGAATGGATATTATAAAAAAGACAGAAAATAAAATGTCGATAAGGATGTAGAGAAAAAGAAATGGCTGCACACCTCTGATGGGAATGTAAATTAGGATCATCATGGTGGAGAATGGTATGAAAATTCCTCAAAAAGTTAATAAAATACAACCACCATCCAATTGCAGTCTGACTCCTGAGTATATATCCAAAGGAAATGAAATCTGTATGCTGAAGAGATATGTGTGCTGTGATATTTACTGCAGTTTTATTCATAATAGGTAAAATACGGATCAACCTAAGGGTGAATGTGTAAATAAATGGAGTTTTTAAAACACTACTCAAACATAAGAGGAAGAAACTCTGTTTCTGCAGTAACATGAATAACCAAGAAAACATTATATGAAGTGACATAATCCAGGAGAGAGTGATAAATACTAGTATGATCTCAATTACCCATTGACTCAGAAAAAGTTAACACCATAGAACCAAAGAATAGAACAATAGTTACCAGGGGAGGAAGATATCGGTGTGATATAACTAAAAGAATACAAAATTTCAGTTAGACAGAAGAAATAAACTTGAGAGATCTATTATACAAAATGGTGGGCATAGTTAATAATATATTGTAAAATGCTTCTAAAAGGAAAAGGAAAAGAAATGCAAATTAAACAAAAATACAGTAAGCATTGTACTCATACATACTAGCAATGTATTTGAGTCTTCCCTTGGGGAGAGGGCTCTGCAATAGAATAGTCTTATAATTTGATGGTGGAGTTATAAATGGATGAAACCTTTCCAGGAAGCAAGTCGGCACTATGAATCAAACTAATTTCACTTCCGGTAATACAGCCTTAGGAAATATTTTAAAAATAGAAAAATGCTACAGGAACAAAGACATTCATTGCAAATTTATTTATTAAACAAGTAAAGTAGAAAACAGCTTAATTTTTAAAAACAATTCTTAGGTATAGTCCATCTTCTTTATGGGATGTGATACATGTTTTTAGACTATAACAAGGAAAATGTTTATGCTATAACATTAAGTTAAAGAAGTAGGATTTAGAAATTAAAATGGCACTTATCAGGACCTTGGAGAGGAGAAAAAGAGAGCTGTTTAATGAATTGATATAGAATTTCAGGTTTGGAAGGTAAAGATATGCTGGAGCTCTGTCTTACAACAATATGAATATGTTTAACACCACTGAACTATATTTTAAAAATTGTTAAAATGATAAATTTTACAGTATATGCTCTTTACCATAATTTTTTGAAATAACAAACTAGGAACACTGGAAAAAAAAACCAAACTGCAAAATATAAAGTGTATGTTCTCTATGCTAAAACCATAAAAAGTACAGGAGCATGAAAAATAAAAATTGCACATAAACTGATAATAGTAGTTGCACTACTCAGGATGGTTGGATTTTTAAATTTTTCTCCACTTTTCAATTTTATCTGTGCTATTTACATTGAAATTTGCATTCATGCTTCCTTTTTGCTGGGGTTATAAAGTTAGCAGGAAGTCAGGACTGGAGCCCAGGTTTTCCAGCTCTGACTCCTGCACCCACATTCAAGATTCAGTCACTTGCAGCCAGTGGCTCCAGGTAAAAAGCACCCCAGTCACTATTGTTCCTGGAGGAGGACAAAGGTGGTGCTCAGGACCTGAAAAACCAGGTTAGGGTCATTTGAAAACTAGCACGTAGATTTCATCAAAGACCAGCTAGACTGACCAAGGGATCTAGGGCCCTTCTCAGATGGATGAAGAATCACTACAATGGCAGCGATAAAGGGATCGACAGGTAAATGATGGAGCGTTCACTGCATATTTCTCCTATGCCAGGGTGTAAAAGGCTTCAGCAATCTTACGTACAAGGTCCCAGAAGATTGCAGGACGGAAGACACAACAGCAAGCACATCTCAGCCTGGGGTAGACAGCCTGCCTGGGCTTTCCAATTTGCTATTTCCCTTTCCCTTTCATTCCTTAATCTTTAAATCCAAAAAGCTCCTCACAGTCCTACACAAATCCTGAAAAGCAATTATTTTTTGGTGTCACACAAGGCCTTGCAGCTGGCCTTGCAGCAGGAGTGGGCATGCGTGTGTCTCAACCAACCCAGGATGACCTGGGTGACAAAGGACACACATGGCAGAGGGAGGCTTCTTCAGGGTGGTCTCTGCACCCTGCTGCCATCCCGGGTCCCACCTGCCACCCCAGGCTTGGGCACAGCTAGGACCACCTGCTTCTCAGCCTGCACAGAATAAGCCATTCCTTCCAAGCTGGAGGACAGACCTGTCCTTTTTTGCTCTCCAATGTCTCTGGGATTTTGTGGCTCCAGTCAGAAGCATGTTCTGTAAAGAGCTTGCTTGTCTGACCTTTTCATCATCTTCTCCCTGGGTAACTGTTCATCCCTATCTTAGCCCAGCCCTGCTTCCTGTTCCAACACACTAAGTATCCCGTGATGTCCAATCAGGTTGTCAACTACCCATCGATCCCTTCATTGACCCCCTGAGTCCATCCACCTGTGCTGAGCTTCTGCTCTGCACAGCCCCTCTCTGCTCTCCGCTCTCTGTTCTCTGCTCTCTGCTCCAGACACCGCAGGCACAGGTGGAAAGTTCCTGCTTTAAGGGTCTTCTTCCATTTGAACAGATTTGGATTTTTAAATCCAAATTCTAGAAAGTATAGAAACCAGTCCTTAAACAGACTTGTTGACTTCACCTCTTAAATGTGAAATAAGTGATCATTCCCCTCTCTACTGCCTCAACCATGGCCCAAACTCGTGTTGCTTCTAGCCAGGAAGCCATAGGTGGTCTTCTTGCTTCACTTCACTTCATCCCTGCCCAGCCCAACAGGCCCACCCGCTACTGTCCTGCAGAGAGCAGCCAGCAGCCTGCTTCTACACTGGTCAGAGCACCCTGCTGCCTGCTAAACACCAATACTCGGCTTCCATCTCACGGAAAACACAGGTGCCATTCCTCATCTTGCACTGGAAGGCCATTGGTGACCTGCTCTCTACTCATGTCATTACGACTCAGGCCCTACATACTGTGTCTCTGAGAATGTTCCTGAGTCTATTCCCAGCTTGGGACCTTCCCTCCTATTCCTTCTCTCTGGAATGTTCTTCCTCAGATCACAGCCAGGGTTGGTTGGGTCATGGAGGTCTTCCCTAGCCGGCTCACATGGTGTGGAGTCTCCCTAGGCCACCTCCACCACCCTGTTCTTCTTTACAGCATTTGTCATGCTGTAAAATTACCTTTTAGCTTGCTGAGGGGCTTCCTACCTGGTCCTGAGAACAATGTCTGCACTACAGGAGCAGATTCGCACTACACTCTTCACCTTCCACAACAGTGGTGACTGGTCAGCCCTCACCATCATCACCGGAAATGAATGAACACACAGATGAGGAATCACTTCCACAGAAAAGCAACAGCGGCACTGGATACTGAGTTAAACCCAAGATCTTACTCAATTACTCAACTTTTTCTCAAGAAATAGTCTATTTGCGCTGGGAATGTAGCTCAGTGGCACAAGTGCCTGCCTGGCAAGCACAAAGTCCTGGGTTTGACTACCAGTACAAAAAAAAGTCTATTTGCTCTTAGTTTAAGCCTCTCCACCCTTGTGGCTCCTCTTCAGCTGCTTTAAAACTGGCCCTTGTGAATTCTGGCTGTTTTAAAGCACAGAGAAGCTCTTCTTTGCAAAGAAGGGAGAGGGAATGTAATGAGGCTTAGAGACACAGACACATGAATATTTAGAGCCCAGCTATTTCAGCCAAAGGAAATCTTTTTGCCTGTACTAATGAAAACGGTTGACTCAACTCAGCCATCCTTTGCCTGCTCACTGGAATTTTGCTATGCATAATTATATCATGCAGAGGTATTTGAGCTGTGCCTGCCCAGATCGGAATCCTAAACTGAGTTTCCAAGGGACTATGCTGCATTTTAAAGAAGCATGCGGTCCCACTAGCCCTTCTGGAAATAAAGCTAGTTCTCCCTAAGACTGTTACTTTTAGATCTGGAAGTGTAAATTGAAGCCATCTATTTGAAACTTCTATACATTATGGATGCCAAAATAAAACCAAATTCATGTCAGATGGTAGTTTAAAAAAGAAAATCTGCCCAGAAGACTTTTTTTATGATTTCTTCTGGCTATGAGAATAATGAAGCACCACCAAAGATAGGAAAGATCCCACACTCCCACATCCTAGTACCGACAGAAGAGAGTAGACTGCAATTATCATTAGTGCCTCTGAAAAATAAATATTATCCAAAGCTTCAGACACCACTTCAGGAAATGCTGGCTCATTGGAAATTACTGCCCCTTAATAATAGAAAACAAAATGCTGTTCTTGCCATTTGTCAGGTTTTCCCCAGTGTTTGTAAAATACACTCTTTAGTGCCCTCAGGAGTGCTATATGCCAGTTACACTCATCTAGAAAGGAAGGACGAGAGTCCTAACCAGCCCAACACATCTGAATTCCGTGGGCATGCCATGGAAGCTGGCCTGGAGACGGCCATCACCTCTCTGCTGGACACTTGCTTCAGTCCTATCACAGGAGAGTACTTCTTTCCCAGGCTCCTTTCGAGGGAAGAAGAGCTGTGGGTGGGAAGAACCTTACCCCATGAGGCACAAACCCTGCAGCAAGACACCAGGGACTGCCAGAAGTTCTCTGGTTCCTCTTTTTCTGCAGCTGGAGGCCCAGACTTCACCCGGTAGCCTTTGTGGAACAAATCTCCAAGGGACTTCTTGCGGCGCCTGGGTGGGGCGTAAGCCTCGGTGCCGGTGTTGCTGGGCGGATGATGGTACACCAGAATTTTACTGGGGATCATGGTGCAGGTAAAGAGACTGCCTTGGCTTTAGGCACCTTCCAGTGTACTGTGTGTGCAAGATGATGCTCTGGAAGGATGTGTGGCTATGACCTGTGCTACAGCCTGGTCCTCCCACCCAGCACAGTATGGCACACAGTGGTGGAGCCAATGGACACCCTCTCCTCCCACACCCACCAGCCCCCCTCACAAGAACCCTAGCACAACCCCAGGCATCAGATGCACCAACCACCACATCAGAAAGGCAGTGAGGAGGGGGAGCGTTCTGATATATTATGTCCTGCACGCTGATCCATCAGCTTCACTCTGGAAATTACCATGTAAGCTCCTTTGGACATGCTGTAGGAGGATGGAATCAGCAAAGGCTGTAATCCCTCCAATCAGGTGGTAGGGAATAGTGTTGGAGAGAGGCTGGAGCTGGGGAGTCATTGAGTCATTTCTTTTCTCTTTTCTTTTCTTTTCTTTTCTTTTCTTTTAGGAATCCTGCTTGACAATTAAGGATTCACAGAGAGAACTGCCTTCTAGGATGCGATGGCCACTGGAGAGAGAAATCAAGAGTTCCCACTCCTCTTTGTTAAGCCTCCCACCAGCAACATAACCCAAATACACAAATCTCTTGGTAATCCTATAAGTAAGACTCAGGCAGAGGAGGGGCTTTGTGCTTTCCAGAGGGAGGTGGGAGGAGCCTATATAGTCAGAGCTCCTCACCGCTCTTGTCCTCTTATCCTGAGAATTTCCTGTTTGTTAGCAACTCTTGTCCCTTCTTTGGCTTGTAATATGGCCTAAATTTTCATGCTCACAAACTCATATTTTCTTGAGAAATAATTAGGTTCACATGAGGTCTGAGGGTGGATCCCTCACAATGGATTAACGCCAACACCAGAGAACATTTTCTTTCATTCTTTCTGCCATGTGAAGACACTGTAAGCAAGTGACCATCTGCAAATCAGACAGAGATCCCTCACCAGAACCTGACTATGCTGACACCTTGATCTCACACTTCCAGTCTGCAGAACTCTGGGCAAACATATCTGTATTATTTAAGCTGCCAGTCTATACTATTTTGTTAATGAGATCCCAAAGAGACTCCAGCCTCAGAGCAATGTGTGGTATAGTAGAAACAAAGAGAGAGCAAACATTAAAAATGTAACTAGGGAAATACCCAAATTTTATAAATTATTGTCAAGGCTTCCCATAATTTTATCCCTAACTTTTATTTTCCACCTCCTTATAAAAGTTAAAACTATTAGATAGAATTTTAAAAGACCAGCTGATTTCCTTTCTGTTTGGATTAGTTCATTTGCCCAACCAGAATGTGGAACATTATTAGAAGATAAGACATTGTGCTTGGTGCTGGGTACCTCAGTGATCGTCCAGCACAATACAAGACCAGCCTTGGTGGAGTTTAAAGCGTAACATAAAGATGATCCCATGCTGTAATGAACTGAGAATTTAAAAGCATGTCTAGCTTCTTGTGCACCCCTCTTGTGCATATCTGAGTATGCATGCATGTGTATGTTACATAAATGAGTATACAGGAGACAGAGAGGGAGAGAGAGAGAGAGAGAGAGAGAGAGAGAGAGAGAAAGACAGAGAGACAGAGAGAGAGAATGTGGTGTGATGTGCTTGTCAAAAAAGCTTCAAATTTATCCTGAATCTCAGTGGTTGAGCAGCCAACATCCACTTGAAAGAGATAAGAATATGATAACAGCAATTTCTTTCAAGGTGAAAGAGCAACATGAAAGATACCCTCAGAGGAAAGAAAATGGTCTGTTCTTGGAAACAAACCACCACCAACAAAAACCCAACACACACAAAAATCTCAATGTGTTCAAAATGAAAAAAAAGTTGATGCAAGGCCACATAGTAAACTTAGACTTACTGAAGGATGACTATAACTACCAATCTTTCACCATTAAGCTGAGAATAAGAAAATACTAGGAACAATAGTATGTCTACAGATTTGACAGTCAAATGAAATGAACAAGTTCTTTAAAAATACCACTCTTTCAAACTGACAAAAGAAGAAGCAGAAAACCTAAGCAACCAGATAGATATTTGCTGAGAAATTAAACCTTAATTAAAACATTTTCACAAAAAAGTTATGTTCAAATGGTTTCTACCAAACACAGAGGAAATGATATCAATTTTACATACTCTTGAGAATAAAAAAAATCAAACACTATTTCTTTTAAGATGATAGCATAATTATCACACAAAAATCTGATAAGGATATTATTTTTACAAACTGCAGATCTCATCAATAGAGATGCAACAACCCTAAAGTATAGACTTACGAAATAAATCCAATAGCATTTTTAACAAAATGATCTAATAGAATTTACCCTAGCAATAAGACATTAGCTTAGCAAACTGAAAACCAATTAGTGTAACCCACCACATCAACAAATTAAAAGAAAGATTACATAATTATTTTAATAGACACAAAAAATTGACAAATGACAACATCTATTTTATGATAAAAATTATGGAGCTGCAGTCTGCTAAGAACTCCCCAAAAGACAAGTTGACAGACACACAGGTAGATAATCAATTGACAACAAAAGTCCCAACACAAATCCATGAGGAAAAGAAAATTTGCTGAACAAGTAGTACAGGAAACATTGGATATCTGTAAAGGAAGAGAAATGAAGCTTAACTCTCACCTAACAGTATATATAAATTTGTTTGAGGTGGGTCTCAGACATAAATGTGAAGCTGCTGAAAAGAAACAATGGAAAGTGTCATGAGGACAATAAAGTAGACAAAGATTTCCTAGACATCAGCACCTGCCTGGCAAACGCTAGGCCCAGAGTTCAATTCTCAGTACAAAAAAAAAAAAAAAAAAAAAAATTCCTAGACAGGAACCAAAACATATTCACTTTAAAAAAAATTGATAAACTAAGTAACAGTAAAATTTAAAATTTATTAAAATATAAGCCACAGATTAGGAGAAAATATTTACAATATATTTGCATGACCAAAAATTTACAGAAATGCAAGTTAAAACTGGGTAGATATGGCTACAAAGCCATTTGATGGCTGAAATTAAAAACTCATCAGCACTCAGTGTTGATAAGAAAATAAAGTAACTGGCGCATCCACACATTGCTGGTGGAAATATAAATATACCTCGTTTGGAAAGCTTATACTTTCTTATAAAGTTAAATATGCATTTGTTCTATGAGCCACAGATTCCATTTCTGTGTATTTATCCAGAGAAATGAAACTACATGTCCACAAAATCACTTGCACAGGAGCTTTCATCAAAATAACCCAAAGTCAGAAACAACCTACATAACCACCAACAGTTGGTAAACAAGTTGTGGTATATCTCTATATCAGAATACTATTGACATAAAAAGGAAGAAATTACTGATACATACACCATTTTGAATCTCAGAATCTCATTCTCATTTTTAAAAAAGCTCAGTAGGAAAGAACCTTACTATTCCATTTATATGAAATTTTGGAGCAAACAAAACCAATCTAAAGTGATGGAAATCAATACTATGATTCCCCGTGTATTTGAGGCATGCTATGGAATGAATGTGGTTTCTATTCTCTAAATATCTATTTTAAGAAAGACTTGGTCTCCAAGTTGGTATCATCTTTGAGAGATGGGACTTGATGAGAAGGTCCTTAGCTAATTGGATACATAAGATAGTTCTTACATGACCCTTTCTTTTGGTAGTTCCATGAGAGAATTGTTAATGCCTGAGATGATCTCTACCTAGTTCTCTTCTTCCTGTTGTAGATGTGACCCCTTACTGCTACAGATGCTGCTGTCACAGTGTGCCACCTCCTGCAGCCTTCAGGAGATGCCATGCCAATTGAGCTACCCAATCTTGAACTTGGAACCTCTGAAACTGAACTAAACAAACCTCTCTTTACTTCATAAGTATCTCAACTCAGGTATTTTATTATAGTAACACAAAGCTGACTAATACAAAAGAAGAGGGCAGAAACTTACTAGAAATTGTCACAAGAAAGTTTTGAGGGTAATAGAAATTTCTTTATGTTGCTTCAAACAGTACACCATTATAGAACGACACACACACCTGTCCAAACTCACGAATCTGTATCCTTATGATCTATGCATTTTACTGCATGGGCAATATGCTTCATTAAAATATTGAAATTGGCTGCTGCATGAGATATCCAGAGGTTGCTTGTGTCAGATTGTGGAACACTGAAGTTTAACTTGGTGTTTCAAATGGGAGTTGTCTTCTTTAGCTCTACAAATTTTCTTCTAAGTTTGAATGGGCAGTGGCAGTGTGAAACCCCATCAACTCAGAGAGATCATGTGTTTGAAAGAACTCAAATGAAAGAGCAAAAGATTTGTAGCAAGGTCTGCCACCAGCAACTTTAGGGCTGAACAAATTATGAAATCCCTAACTTCAGTTTCTTCCTAAAATAGAGATTATAACAGCTGTGTCACGGAGGCCTGCCCACATGAAATAGAGTGAGTGTTACACAGCTCTCTGCACAGGGCCTGACCCTTAGCAAATTCTCCAACACCAACCCACCAAGTTCTAGAGCCCAGACAAATTAATCTACACTGTGCTCGTAGAACTGTTATTATTGAACAATCTGACCTACTATCAACACCCCAAACCTCTTCCCATCTCCATGTGGCAAGACTGTTAGCTTCCTCCTAAGACCATATCAGTAGAGTCATCTGTAGGGTTTCTGGAGCTAGCTGTTTGGATGCTGACACCTTCATTTAGCAGACTTACTCTTGGAAAAGTTACTCAAATATAGCTTTTCATCCCTGATTCTTAAAATGGAGGAAAACCCAGGGTAAATTTACACACAAATTTAAAACATTAACAGAGAATTCTAAGCCCTATATTCCCAGCACTCAGGAGGCTGAGGCAATAGGATCTAGAAATCAAGGCCAGCCTGGAGCATGTAGGGAGATTCTATCTCAAAAAAATCTATGTAAACTTCACACAAATAAAATTGGGTTCATTTTTTCTTTGAACATGTGTCTATGAAAAAAAAAAGCTGACCTGAATTGTATCCCAATTTGCATCCTCCCCCTCAGAGTGTCCTAAGTTACATCCTGTTTCTTTTGCCCCACAGAATTCTGGGAGGATTTGATCTATCTCTGAGGTCACAGAGTTGCCAAGGCAGCATACGGACTCTCACGCGCAGTCACTGTATGAAACCCCAGCTCCTTCTCCTCTGTATTAGGCTTATTTCTCTGAGTAGGAGGAAGGTGATAGGAAAGAACAAAAGCACATTCATTCATCCATTCATCCATTCATTCATTCATTCATTCACTTAAAAGTACTGACCAAGCAATGAACTCAGACACAATTGACTTCTTCAGGAAAATCATATTGAACTCCCCAGGCCCTGTATAAAGTGACAGTACATTTACTGAACCATAGATTTTAATTAAGCACCTAGTTAAGAGACAGGCAAGATTCTGGGCTGGAGTTCAGGCATTCAAAACCATCCATTGCCATTATGGAGAAGGGAACAACAGCAATTTGTCTCACAACATCTCAGTTTCTCCATGATAAAATGAGATTGGTATTACTGATCTGCCTCCTGGGATTGTTTGAGTCACAAATTAATATATCTACAACTGTTAAAATTGTCTTTGGCACACAGTAGGTGTGCTATTACTATTACTATGACTAATGCCCCAGATACTAAGCAAGTCATACAGGGGATTAAACATAAATGGGATTTTCTATAAATTCATTCTCAAGAAATTGACATCTGGTGGAGCAAGTTAAAACCTCCAATTGTACTTAGCTAAGACACCATGACAGTTTCAATATGAAATGTCACCAAAGGTTCATGTCTTAAAGGCCTGGTCCCACAACAGCTCTAATGGGAGGTGGCGGAAGTAAGACCTTTAAGAAGTAAGACCTAGAGGGAGGCTTTTAGGTCATTGGGGGTGTGGCCTTTCTTTCAGTTCCTAGCCATGGCCCAGTGGTTTCTGCTGTAATGCACTGCTCACCATGAAGCCATGGGTTCCTTGGTCATGAACTGAAAACCCCAAAGTTATGTGCTAAAATAAATCTTTTCTTCCTATAGCCTAATTATCTAACGTATTTGGATTTTTGGATAATATTTTAAATTTTTATTAGTACATGTTTGTAGTACATAATCATTACATTCACTGTGGGGAGTTGGCGCATGTAGTATTTTGTTGTAGTAATGGCAAACTGACTAACACAGGACGATGGCCACTAAGATAGTTTTAACTTAGCCCTCTTTCCTTACTTACTCATTGATGCCTGACACCCAGCTCACTGTAAGAGGCAGCATTACACAGTAAGGAATACTAGTACTTCTAGAGCTGCACAGGTATGAGTGCAAATCCTGGCCCTGCTCCTTACTGTGAGAACAGGGGCTGTTACATGGCAGCTGATGTAAAAAGTGATAATAATATATGTCTCCATGGATAACACAGTGACAACAAACCGATCTAAAATGTATTCTTAAAGTTTTTGAAAGATCACATGATACCTAAACACATATTCCTGGACTTTGCCAAAGCCTCAGCACTGGGTACCTGTTCCTTGTGGCCGCCAATGGATTGGTTCCCACAGTGCACATCTCCCTGGAAGTCTCTTACCCTCTGATTAGAGAAAAATGTGGATGAAAGAGGAAAGTTAGGAAAACCACTGAGGAAAGGGATCAGAGCCCAAGCTCAGAGAAAGGAGCACAGGGCCCGACTTCGGAGCAAATAGTGAACTAACACCTATCTCCACTGTTGTCAAGTGGTGCTCCTATTTTTAGCTGATATGAGAGTCATCCAAAGCCTGTGATTTGAAATATAGAACACAAGTGTCAATATACATATTATTTGTACTGTAATTTATTATTGGAATCCCAGACTATTTCAATTATGTAATCTCCCTACATCCATCTGGAAATTGGGAAGCAGAAGGCTGTATACAAGGGGAAAGATGCTTCACTGTGTCTCTGGTTGGACTATTTGGAAGACTCTTTCCCAGTCTCCTCCACCTGCCTTCCTCTGTCCCTACTTTCTCTCTTTGCTCCTCTAAAGAACAGACCATCCTAGAGTAGGAAAGTCCCTAACTCAGCCCATTCTTCCCTCTTCACCAAGCTCTCATCACCAGCTGGTATTGTAAATAATGAACTAACAGCTACATAACCTAATGCTATATGCTACCAACTTCTTAGTCCCCATGGGTTCCCCTGTTTCTGCATAAACAGCCTCTGAGGCTCTGTCTGTCCTGATACAATGTGTGGTATTGGGAACAAATGAACCTCGCTTAATCTCCCCTCCTCTTCCCTAGGATAGAACCCTGTGTTCCAGGAAGAGAACTAGCGTAATCCTATACATAATCCTTTTTAATGCCTCTTCCTGCCATGAGCCCCCCTGGGAAGCTGACACATGGCCCCAGGTTTCCCTCCTGCCTGACATTTGGACCCATCAGTGACAGATGGTTATCCCAGGTCACTGAAGTACCCACAGATTTGATTTTTGATATGTAGCCCCGCCTACTTGAAGTAGGACCTGTGTCCATTTATATAGTTAAACGGGGAGGAAAAATCCCTCACGTGGGGATTACCAGGTCAGGACTACCACCATCTAGAAGCAGAACGAATGTTAGAGCACCTGGCAGTACAGGATTAGAGTAAAAGAGAGAGGTGGTAGCATACAATTTAAGGAGGCACTTTTTTTTAGGGTTGCCCCTGCCTCTGCATAGCCCTGAGCATGAGTGCCTCCTTAAAATCTACACCCCAGGCCTCTCTCTAGCCTCCCTGAGTCTCACAGCCCCTTGGCCTGCGTGAGCCTGCTGTGAAGTCCATCCCTGAACCAGCTCTGCACTTTCCATCACCTGTGGCAAGAGAGAAGTGAACCGGGTTATGATGACTCTGAACTGGGAAGACCTATAAAGCCAATTCAGAGATCAACTTTATCCTAAAATTAAATTCAAGCAGGACATTTGTGCCAGAGGCTTTGAATAAAGACTGAGGAACACAGTGAATTATATCTTCAATTACAGTTTACAAAGAACAGAGGTACTCCTTCCAAACTCGGACGCTTGATTTAGCTCCCTATAAAGGCAGAAAGCATAACACTGAATCTCAGGTTAGGAAAAGCATTTTCACAAGCGGCCTCGCGTACCTTAAAATTCAGCTGTGTTTAATATTGATGTTCAACGGTATTTTATCGTCACCTCGGGAAATGAAAATGGAGTGTTTGTTTGAGGGTGATAATTTGCCCCCAAGCTCACCTCAGCTGTTTCTCGTTCTGATACCCTGTATTAACACCAAAATCGACCTGCATGTATGGGAGGAGAGGGGACAAAGTGTTTCTGTAAAGTGTCATCTAATAAAGATTATGTAAACAAACCAGTTTGAAACTTTATTTCAAAAAAAAAAAGTGTCAGACACAATTTAGCCTGCAAAACCACTTGTCAACCTCTGATGTAGGTGCCATCTTAGAGGAAAGAGGCAATGGTGAACTCGCCTAGTAGTACTTGCTTCTACCTTCTGTAAGGTAGACATTCTTAATTAGTAACACTTGCCAACACTCGGCTTTCTGTTGTCTGAATGACTCATGATAGCACCTGGATTCCTCTCTTTTCATTTTCTTAGCTTAATGCAGATACATAGAAACCATTTCTATTCAAATAAACTATGCACTGTTTGAATTCAGGATCTCATGGCATTTTTGTGTGTGATCAGCAGCAACTAGCAGGCCCAGAGACGTTGCATCTGCTTACAATGACCTCTTCCCTTGCTCAATGCCCCAGCGACCCATATCCCTGATCGTGACACATGGGAACTTGCAGAACTTGCAGAACCTAAGAAGGGAGTCTCTTCCACAGAGACTGTCTGGATTGTCACCCTGTCTCCCTGTCTGTATCATGCTTCTCAGCAGTCTTAGATAAAGCTATGTTAAAGGCGTACACTAATTTGTTCCAACCAAAACAAAGTAGAAAGTCCTAGTCTCTAACACTAACAGCTGGCACATGTGCTTATTTCAGCAGGGGTTTTTTTTTTTCCTATAAATAAATTGCTGCATAATTCTATTTATTTCTTTGTGTTCATATCCCCAGTGTCTGGCTTATATAGCATTCAATAAATATGTGTTTATCTATAATAAGACATGTGTTTAATAAATTGTGCTTAGCTCATAGACCCTTTGTTACACTAAAAGGTCCTCACCTACTGGTTCAGGGAGTTTTCATATCCAACAGGTAAGACTTTGAGCTGTTAGGTTGCCTGGCTCTACAGCACATTTAGCACTGCCTTGTGAAATAGTCCGCCAGTGTCCCTAAGTCCTATTTGTCCCTGCATACAAGAAGGTCACTGATTTGAATTTGAATGGCATGCTTCATTGTCCTACCAATTCTGTTAACCTTGCCTGTGTCTGCACAGGACTCAGAGAGTGGCAGAGGAGGGGAGACTGAACTCTCCATCCTTTCTTAGAACCAGTGAAGGAGATACAAAAGCATCTGCATAACAGTCACGAGGCAACAGACAGTGCCTGAAGTCCTCACAACATATTACTTCACTGATGAAGATGGATTACACTTGAATGGTGATTCTTGATCCCTACAAAACAGCCCGGAAACATAAGAACAATCTCACAGATAAGACAAACTCCAGCAAGTTGGTATCAGACTATGAAAATGCCTGCCAAGACATGATTTATGAGAAAATAAGTAAGATGGGTCTATACTTTATCATTAGCAGTGAGCAGATTCTTCCTTCCTGCCACAGTAGAACTGAGGATGTAAATGAACACCACTCTCATATCCTGACTTCACTGTTTTTCTTTACCAACTGCCTGAGGTGTGGGTTGGCAAATCAAATCAAACCACCATTATTCTGGACTGATTATGCAATTAGAGGGTGAAATAGGCCAGTCCTTTGTTATTGCATCAAATTCCCTGTAGCCACTGCACTGACCACCTGAGAGGTCAACAGAGGGAATAAATGACCACACATTTCAACCCCAGTGAGCCAAGGGGAAGAACACAGCTATGGGAAATGAATGAACCAGCAATAAATCACTGCAGCCCTATTACAGGTTAAGTTTTTTCGAGGAATCTTAGAGCCAGAGACCCTATAAGGCATGGTCCTTCCTCTAAAGAAGCATAATCAGTAAGAAAAAGGAAAGCTAATGTGAAAAGCAGCAAATAAACAATCACAATCATTTATGGAAACATACTATGGATATTTTTGGAGTGCTGAGAGATAATGCAAACCCTTGCATTGTGTTGACAATTTAAATTTCTGTTCACGATAATTCTTCTATCAGGACTATCGTGCAAAAGAAAAGGCAAAAATAAAGTTTCTAGTGGCTATGGGAAAAAAATTATATGACAATTCAAAATGCGAAGTGCATTCTACTTTCAGGAACGTTACGACTCACTATAGTCATTTTAGAGGACCCATGTTCACTCTTTGTGATTCGATGTCTGATACTTCTAACCGGGACAAAAGAAGGGAGAAAGAAGGAACTGGGAGTGTTGGTAGTAGATAATCACAAATGTCCCTTTCAGATCTGCTGTAGTTTAAGGTCCCCTAAAGGCTGATGTGTTAAATATTCATTCAGTTACCAGCCTGAAGCACTATTGGGATTGCTGGAACCCTTAGGAGGTGGAGCTTAGTGGGAGGAAGTGAGGTCAACAGGGGCGTGTCCTTAAAGGGAGTATTAGGATCCTGCCACTTCCTCTTGCCCTTTGCATCATGAGTCAAGCAGCTGACTACCACAAGATCTAATGTTTACAACTGTGCTTCTGGAGATCACCTGCCAAAAAAGAAATTTTACTCATGAAAAAATAACCAAAGCAGGAAAAATAAAACTCAATCCCATAAGTAGACAGTTTCTATAGCTTCTCTGCAACTATGAACAAGTGCCACCCACACAGGGAGTGTTGAATCACCCCTGCAAACTTCCTGATGGCTGCTACAGACTCTGCCCTCCCAGCTGGACCAGATGCACTTGAAGGCTGGAGCACCAGGCTTATTAAGATGCCTAATTTCTGAATGATCCCACTCACACCAGGAAGACCGCATCTGGAACAAGATGCTACATCTCAGTGGACTCACCCTGTGGAATGATTTCCTTTTATAAATGCTAATTGCACTTGCTAACTAAGAGAGATGTTATACTGGGCAGCAAAATCATTGAATCAGCGAATCTTGCAATTTTCTCAGCACATTTCATGAACCAAAAGCCTTGCTCTGACGCACTGATTTTTTTTTTTTCCTCTTGTGGTCTAGAGGGCAGTGTAGGAGCTGAAATCCACAGTTTCTGATTCAGAGGTCATGATACAGAAAGCGATTTTAAAGAGGAATCAAATGTCCATCCTCAGAGAATCAAGTGGAATACTGTGATTAAGGGCACAGATTATGAGCAGAAGTCTAGACTAATTTATTTCTGTCTCTTCTTCAAGACAAAATTCAAAACTGTTTTTCATCTTGTCATTTCAGCACGTAAGCTGGTAAGAGAAACACAGGAAATGCCTGATAAATGCACTGATTAAATTCAAATCCTAGTTTCACTACTTATACACGGTGACCTGGGATATCTTCTGTAATTCCTTGGAGATTTTGTGTGGTTTTTATGTGTGCAGCTTTTGTTGCTTTATAAAGTGGCATGTTCCAGTTTGTGTTCTCTCCAGGCTGTACCTAAGAAATAGACCTGATTATAGATAGTTTATTTGGAAGAAGATCTCAGGAAACACCAGTAAGTAGAGGGGGAAGTGAGAACTGGACAGGAAAATAGTAATAAAGGGTTTGTTATCAAGATAGTATTACCATGAGCAACTAAATCACAATCCCCCCGCCGCCCCCGGGGCCTCTGACAGCCAGGAACTACACATAGCTGTCTTGTCCCTGGCAGAGATTTCGTACTGATAAGAGAGGGACAGAGTATTGACTGGTCACATCCAGTAGGGATCACTGCTTGAATGGAGCATTAATTCTCTATCCTTTATGATCTGCAGGCCCACAAACAGCCTTCAGTGACTGCAGAAAGCTCTCCAGCCAACAAAGGTTGATGCTAGGAATTTGAACGCCAGTCATCTGCTAAGGGTAAGAACAAAGGGTCTGGATCCGGTACCAACACACCTCCCTCGCTGGGAAAATAAGACTTACTCTCAACGGGAAAACAGAGTGGACCTACCTCGTAGGTGTTGAGATTTAAATGAAACAGGGCATGGAAGACACATTTCTACTCTCTACAAAGTGCCTCTGTTTGGTGAGTGCTTCCTGCTGCTATGAGAGAACACGGAAAGGTTGAAGCACCCTCCTAACATTCCTCAAAGGTGGTAAATCAGGGAGAATGGGATCCAAGAAGGCATTGGAAGACACAGTGCATCCAGAGAGATGCCACATCCCTTCCTTGGAAACTGACAATACTTATCAGCCCACTAAAGGCTCTGAGAATTCTCACTTAAGGAGTGCTGTAATTAAATGATGATTTCCCAAATGTACTTGACCAGAGGGCTTTTGTTCCAAATAATGCCTATGGAATTTCCATGTAATGCAACATTTCATGAAGCATAATTGGGAAAAAGAAGGCCTCTGAATTTTATGCAGAAAAACACTCCATGATCTCCATTTTATCTCCAAAGTTCTGCTGACATGCAAGTCTCCTTTTTTATTAACCCAAACCCATCCTGATGATGTCTGGATTTTTCATTTCTCCAATCCATGCTGGCTTTACCTTGCAATTTGACTCTTTCTAGGACCCATATGTGCAGCCTATATATCCAAAAAGAGAGCTTTTTGCCATTTGCCTGAAGTTGATTGGTGATGACGATGCCATATTTCTTTAACAAGCAGTGTTACCCAATGCTTGGAGTTTTCAGCCCAGCTTGCTGCTGATTTAACTCCCCACGCCTCATTTGTAAAATAGAGAAAGGTCTCTGGATCACAGGTTGCAATAAAGATTGAGTAAAACACAGTAGGAAGCATCCAGCATAGTGCAGCCACCAACTATCACTGAAAGTCACCTGCCCTTCAGATGTCTTCCTCTATACCCACCCCAGCCCTCAGCCCTGATGCACATTCTAACAGACTTAAATCATTGTCCTGAGAAGGGAAAACACTGATGAAAGGGTGGGAATGTTGCCTGAATCATTCAGGCTCCTTAGTGAATGTCTCTCTCCATACAGATAGCTGTATAGCTACTGATCCATAACTAGATTGATTTATAGAGTCAATGTCTACCTATATAGTCGGTGTCCATATGCTGATCTGCATATAGATGTGTCATTAATAAACATTTATTGGACACCGACTAGTGCCAGACATAATCCATTCCTCAAGGGTGTTACAGTCTAAAGGGCAGACTGTAAGAAACAATCAAAACAAATAAATGACCATAAACTGCTATAAGTGGTCACAGTGCAAAATATTTCAGAGGGAGATGCACTAAAGTCCTAGTCATCCCAGGCTTAAGCTCCATGCAACAGGGAAGCAGCTTTGCTATGAAGTTGGGGGGACCAGGAAAGAGGAAGGGGCAGGGAAAAGCCTGGGTATTGCTGATCTTGAGGTGCAGCTGGCCTTAGGAGGGCTTCTAAGACACAAAAGGACTAAATTTTAGCCCAAGAACAAGAGAACCATAAAGGTTTAAAGAGATGGGCAATATGACCAGATGAAAAAGGAGTGGACATTTTAAAGGTTCCCCACAACATACTAGAGATGGACAGTGAGATTGTCAGCATTTTCTCCTGCCTGCTACTGACCTCCAGAAAGTGTGACTCTATAATAAAGGCCAACATTTACTGAGGCTGGATACATTTCTTCTCATTTTTAAATAGCTCATTTAAGCACAACAACATCTTGCACAAGGTTGTTATGGCTGGTTGCCCCATATCACAGGTGTGGCCATTGAGGCACAGACAGTAAACAGTTTAGCCACAGTCATTCAGCAAGCAGGGTTGCAGCAGGGGCTCAAACCCAGACAGTCAGGCTCGAGAGGCCATTGGCCCACCTTTGCCCTGTTCTGAGCATGCTCAGTTGATGCTCAGGGTGCTTGTATCACATGGCTTTAGAAACTCCATCTTTCATGACCCTGAACCTTAACCCAACCATCCTCTTCCCAACTTCACAGTAACAGGATCTGGAACCTTAAGATGATGCTGTGCAAATACAGATATTGGATGAGGGCTGGACCCTTGCAGGTAGTTGTCTAAAAGTATGTAAAAATGGGAACAAGCATCCCCAAAGACAATGGTACAAAAGCTTAGCAAGATGAACAGAATAATATAACCAATCAGTGAAAGGGAAGCTGTGGGGGAAAAGTTAGTGTGATGTGTTCTCCTCTTTCACAACAGAAACTTTCCCAGCACATTAAAAAACACTTTCACAAAAACAGGACTCTACATAGGTTCACTGTTTTTTTCTAATTGCTTTCTTGTAAATACCAGCATGTCTTGGGAACTAAAAGTTTAGGAACCCCTTCATATTTCTCCAATCTTTCCTATGTTTAGCTAAACTTTAATTTTTAATTTTTTTAAAAAAACAGGGTTAGTATAAAATCATTTTACATAAATTTCTGCTTATCTAATTAATGCACAAGATACCTAGAATGATCTTCACCAAATGATATCAAATGTTTTGCATTTGTTTGTATTTGGTGCATTCTTCATGTGTTCTGTGTTGCTTCCATTTCTTTGAAATAAGTCTTTTTTCAAAGAGAAATAGATAAAAGAGTTCATTTGAAAATGCATATGGACGATGTCCAGACCTTTTTTAAAAAACTCAATTCTATAAAATAAAACTCCTCTTGTCTTAGAACAAAATAAAAGCTTCTTTCATCTGGAGCATTAGGAGCATTTTTATGGTTTCTGGGATGCAGGGTATCGAGCAAAACCCCCAGCCCCTGCGTTCCCTGAGTAAGGCCGAGTAACAGCTCAGCGGAACTGGGAACTCCAAGCACAGGCTGCAGTGTCTCCCAGCTCCGCCGCCTTTCCTGGGAACAGCGTCCTGGCACCTTGTGAGCAGCGTCCTGGCACCTTGTCCAGGGCCACGGCAGTGAGCTCCAGCCTCCAATCACCTGCACCAGGATTGCCCCAGCAAGTCCTTTCCTCTGTTCCGAAATGAGCTTTTGGTGCCTGTGGGTCGGGGTGGGGAAAACAGGCAGACAGGGAGCTAAAAGGATTATGAATCAGATCTAGCACAAGCTATGGTTATTTCACAGGCCAGAGCAAACCAGGGATTGAACAAAAGAAGACAGGGTTAGGGAGAAGGAAATGTAATTCAGACCACTGTCCCTAAAAATCTTCAAAGGGGTTGTAAGAGATGAGGGAAAACTAAAGCAGCCAGAATGGGAGAAAAAAGTGACCCTGCTCAGAATAAAAAAACTTAGTATTTCCTTTGATCTTCACAGTAACTTCCCGGGGCAGTGAAGGCCAAGGCTTATCTTTTTCACGGGTGAAGGTGACAAGAACCAGAGACTATACATTGTGGCTCAAGGTCAACCAGATGGGCAAGGGTGCAGCCTGGACCTCAGGGAGGTCTGCAGCCTCAGGGCAAAACCTTTCCCCACCTGATCCCCTGGCTGGCATCTCCTGTGTTGGCTCCTCGCCGTGCCATGCAGGTGAGAGTTGCATGAATTCGATGTTCCCTTGCTCCTAGTTCCTTTCTTCTCCAGTTCCATAAAATGGGGTCAATGCCATGCTGACATGGGAGGCTTGATAGATGCCCCACTGATGGCTTCTTAATAAATTTCCCGGCCATGCCCCTTTATTTCCTGCAGAGGAAGGTTTCACAGGGAAAGTTATGTTTCTTTCTAGGGGTTTAGGGCAGGCATTGAGATCAAGCTTAGAGTGTACCTAAGTGCATTTCCAGAGAAGGGGTTGAAGAGGACCACTTGTCTTAAGAAGAAAGCAGGGAAAGAGGGGACGGGGTACTTTGGATATTGTAATCTGGTTAGCAAGCGTGTGAATATAGTAAATATTCCTCCCACCCTCCCCAGTCCTGTGAGCATGGTGGTAACAACATTGACCACCAGCACATCCCTCCTTCTAACAACACAGGTTATGGCTAAAGACATTATACATTAAAAATAAACTTTACGTTCTGTGCGTTTTTTTCCCCTGTTTTACAAAGCAACTGGCTAGGTACATAAATTACACCATGGGCTAGAAAATATATGACACAGCTGTGAGTTACAAGGTCATAATTTTACCAACAATTTTAGATGCTGCCACAAAACACAAAACATCCAAGGTCTGAGAGCACTCTACTACATTTTGATTTTTTTTCCAAAGCCCCCAGAATGGGCATGCTGGGCCAGCTATTAAAAGACGTTTCATTTTTGGCTTTTGTTTTAGGAAAGTAATAGTCCAGGAACACTATCCATTCCTTTCTCTTGTTGTACACTGTATCACTGCCTTTCTTCTTTCATCTTAAATTGCTGGGCATCTAGTCTTGGATAGCTGTTCCCCGAGCCTTCTTACGAAAAAGATGAGCTTTGTCTTGGCGTTTGACTTGGAAAACTTCCCAGAGCTGTACCATTTTTGCCCAGAGCTTGCCTCGGGAGTTGCAGAAATGACCTTGGACCAGATAGTCGTCTTGCATCTGACATGAAACAATTTTCCTCTATCTTCTGTGCTTACCTTCTTCTCCTCTTCAGCCTAAGTTGTAACTACTGTTTTTTACACCATTTCCCCCCAATTTTTATGCCATTGCTAATTTGCAAATACTAAGTTTTAATTTGCCTTGCCTATCCTCCCCTCCTCCAGCTAGGAAATTCATGGATTCTTCTTCAGATTTCATAAATCCACCAAAAGCCCCGTCTTTTTATAAATTTCTCCTGGGACCTTGGTTTAGCTCTTTTCTGTTTGTTCCCCCGGTGCTGCCCTGCCATACTTGGCTACTGCAGGGGAATTCTTTCTGTCCTGGAATCGAATTCACAACCTTGCACTTGCTGAGGCAGATACTGCACCACTGAGCTATATCCCCAGCTGCATGATAGTTCTCTCTCCCCCGTGAATGGGCTCACCAGCCCACATCTCCCTTCGCTTGCTCATTCATTCACGTGTGAATCAACCAAACATTAAGGGAGCTTTCCTACTGACATTCTCACTAAGATTCATCACAGGGCTGGGCACATAGCAGACACACAATAAATGCCTGCTGAATGAATCAAAATGGCAGGTGAGTGAACAGCGGGATGAATTCCACACACTGTGCCTTTGCAGGAAGGGGTCCAAGAGACAGCTACAGCAGGGTGACAAGAGGGCTCACCTCCAGTTCCCCCAGTCTTCCCCAAGGCTCTCAACAGGCCAGCCTGCCCCAGCAGAATCCTCTCCGTTTACTGTCATCACCCCCTGCAGATCCATCCACTACCTACCTGCACAAATACTCAGAAATATCCACACTCAGCTACTTACTGGTTCCCAAAGCACCATGCAAATTCCTCCATTTAAATTTTCACTTGTCTGGAATGCCCCTGCCCCTCCAATCCTTATAGTTAAACTTTACCCATGTTTTAATGCCCAAGCCCAACCTCCCAGATGACCCACAGGCACATCTACTTGCTTCCAACTATCATATTGAAAATGTAACTGGTTAGCAGGCCTGTGATTCTAGGCCTTCCTAAACTCTTTGCTAGTTTTGATGTTGGGCCAATCACAGATCATTTGCTTTTGCACCTGCCCAAATGGGCATTGTGGAGGACCACGAAGATGGCTCCCCTGGAAAGAAGAGCATTTTTCTCCATTTTGGCTAACCCTGGCCCTATTTCCATGTGCTGATATGCACAGAGTTGGCTAGGACATTTCTTTACCCCTTCAATTGGCTTTAAGCAATGCAAATGGGTCTAGCCAAAGTGCTGATGTGCAGTCTTTAAAGCAATGGGACCGGTCAGCGATGCCCTGCCTACAGCTTCCAACTAGTATTCATGGCCAGGCTAGTATTCATGCTGTCAGCTGAGACTGAGGCTTGAAAAGAACTCACAATGTCTCAGGGCATGAAGACCAGACATCAAAGCTGCAGCACAAACTCCAAAACACAGTATACTGCCACAAGCTGTGTTATGCAGAGTACTTTCTCTGCATGCCCCTCTCTGCATGTTGCAGAGGTGACTTCAGGACTCTCACCTAGCCCAGCTCACAGCACGCCTGTACTTCCCGCCATTCTTACAGTCACTCATCCCCAAGCCACTTCCCTCTTCACAAATTAATAAAACCCAGGTTTGGCTCTGGGTTGAGGCCTTTGTTCCTGCTGGCCATTGTTCTGACTGGATTTAGGGCCCCCTTAGTTCCCCACAACTTACTTTCATCATGGGTTGCACTGGAAGTAGTAGATTGGAATTACTTACCGGAATTCCAATAACTTTTCCCTGGCATTCCAGATGTGGACTCCTCCCTCCAGACCTGGAGGAGATCAGAAGGGCTATGCATAGGCGTAACAATAACATTCACTTCAAAAAAGTTTATTAAGCACAATAACCTTTTGGGCCTTGAACCTTCCTCTTTCCTTCAAACTAAGTTACAACTACTTTTTGCTTTCCTCCCCCATTTCTAGGCCTTGGCTAATTTGCACACATTAAGCCTTAGTTCGATCTGCCTGTCCTCCCACTTTGGAAAAATGTTTTTACACGATCCAACAGCTGTGTAAATGTTGTGCATCTCATAAAGCCATGCAAGCAAGCTCACGCAGACCTGAGAGGCCCTGCTCGTGTCATGACGTCACTCCGTGCCCACCTTCCACTCCCCCAGTAAAGAGCTTCCTCTCTGATTCAGAATGGAAGAGCTCCAAGCAGGAAGCTCAACTACTCATAATTTAGGCCCGCCTTCATTCGTGCCGTGATATACATGCAGGGACCTGACTCCCTGCTCTTGATTTACAAGCCTATTTTTCTACAAGGTCCAGTCCCCCAAGGCTGTTTCATCCACTCGCCATGGTCAGCCACGGGCCAGTTCTGTATCGCCAGTTGATGGAAACCTTGTCTGCCCACTCCATGGCCCTTATCTACGTGATGGCCTTCAAGAACTGATGCCAAGTCAGGAAATAAATAGCAGCTGTTGTTACTGATGCCTGTATTTCATCATCCAGGGCAAGGAGAGCAGGACAGGTAGGATTTTTCCACTTGAATGAACTGGTATATCCAGTTGGTTTTAATATTAGTTTCTCATTGTGCCAACCAAACGCTTGACCAGAGAAAATTCTGACACAGGAGACTCCATCATTCGTTTACCATCTTACTAAGCTGAAATCATTTGTGTATGTGCATAGCTATATACACACATACGTAGTATGTAAGCAACACATGGATCATATTCAAATCGAAAATATATTTGCATACATTTCAATTCATATCTTCTCATGTTTTCACTTGTGTTATTATTTAATTGCTTATTTATCACTCTGATATGTTTACGTACCAAAATACTTTGAAATTCCATTATAGACAAACTATTTTGAATTCCCATATTCATAACTAGAGTAAACCATGCTAGGCTAATTGTATCTTATACTTCCCAGCATACTATGCAAAGGCAGCCCAATGGTATTATGATCAATACATATGTGTTGAATGGCTCAGTCATTCACATGCCCAAATCCTGCTCTTTCTTCCTTCTGTCTCTTTCCAGACCTCTAAAGAACACTGATGACTTTGAGCTCAAGTAAAGGCACCCAAAATTGGCACCCTGAGTGGCCCAAGTATTGTTTTATGTAAGAAGAACTGTAATCCTGTGAGCAAAGGACTGTAAAACTGACTACAGCCAAGGGAATTATGCAGATAATGTTGTGGGCCAAACCATTCTAATAAGCAAATAAAATCTCTCAGACAATTAAATTCCTGTTTAAGGCCATTTGCCCTGGAACTCCCAAAAGGATTCTGGAGGATTGCAAAACTGTTGGTGATGGAGAAATAAATTACTAGCCTGGAGTAGAATCAATTATCAAATTAAGACAGGCCAGAATCAGACAAACAAGAGAAGTATTAGGAAAAACCTCTTAAGGTTCTAATCTTACCTTACTTTTATTTTAAATACTATTTTCCTGGGCCCACTTTCATCTTCAGGAAATAAAACAGACAAGAAGTTTTATTGTTTTCTGACCACAGTCCAATGATAGAAGCTTCACCTCTGGTTTTAATCAAGGTAAAGAATGGAAGACCCAAGGAAAATGAAAGGAGCCAGAAACAAATTTTTTTCTCAGTCTTTCTTTTTGAATTGCACAGAAGTTATTTGAAAACCGCTGAAACTCTCCAGGGTGAAAAGGGGGAGATACAGCAAACAGAAAGTCACTGAGTGCTAGACAGGCAACCCAAACAAGAGCAAGTGGGAGAATCACTCCATCCTCTCTGATTTTCCCATTTGCAAATGAGGAATGTTCGAAAGATGCCTGTGACGCGTGGAAGGTGTTACTTAGAAATCCCCAATTAGCTTCCGAGTGTTTCATAGACATTAATTAAACAGACTCTGGGGTTATCATTTACTGCAGTGCCATGACTCAACCTGCAAGGAGCCCACCTGTTAAGGGCAACCGACTTGTCTTGATACTGGTGACTAATCGTAACTGTTAGTATGTCCACTGCCTCGTAAAAAGGCTGGCACACAGCAAGTACTCAATAAATGCTGGAGCCGATGAATGAATCAACAAATGAAAAGCCTCATAAAACTTTCTACTCTGACTATGTATCTACCTCCCGGACCAAGCCTGCTGACTATGGCCCGTGAGCCTCATCTGGCCCATCACAAGCTTTTGTTACAGCACACACGCCACAAATGTGCTTTTTCACATCTTTAAATAGAAGAAAAATACTAGAACAGTATCTTACAGAACATAAAAACTGTATGAAATTGAAATTTCAGTGTCAGGCTGGGGATTTAGCTCAGTGGCATAAGCACCTGCCTGACAAGCACAAGGTTGTGAGTTCGATCCCCGGTACCGCAAAAAAAAAAAAAAAAAAGAAAAGAAATTTCAATGTCTTTGGATGAATTCTTCAGTAGCACAGTCATGCCCACTCTTTTACGTATTGTCTATAGCTGATTTCATGCTATAATAACAGACGTGAGAAGTAGGGACCTTTGCTATCTAAAGGCAAAGCTATTTACAATCCAGCAAGCCATAGAAGAATTTTGCTGGTCCTTGGTCCAGAGAATGGAACTCGGTTCCTTGATCATGTGCCATTCACCCTACTGTTTGCTTGATGGACACACACTGGAGCAGGCTCTCGGTGCATGGTGCTCTGCCGGAATAGAAAGCCCTAGATCTCCTTGTGGCCTGGAAGAGTCCACATTTGTAATCCTGGGGGAAAGTCACTGGAATTCCAATAAGCAATTCCAATCTACCACTTCCAGTCTTTTTCTGCTCTAAGACTCTTTTCACTCTCTGTCGATTTTCTCTTTTAGATTAACTTGTGCTATGCGTCTCTAGCTCCCTATGTGACATTCTGCTTTCTAGTTCCAGTCCCCGTGACCCTGCCTGACACTTGGGAAATGCTCAGGGTATCATTGTGGAATGAATGAAAGGACTTACTCATTAGTGGACAGAGTTTGGGCAAATTCCTTAGCATCCCCGGACCTCACTTTTCTCGCAAGTAAAATGAGAGGGGCGTGATGTTTCCAAGCCCTACGTGCCTAGCACTCTCCAATTGCCCCTGCTCTGAGAGCTGCCCCCACCTGGCTTTCTGGTTCATTCATCGCCCTCTGACTCAGCTGCCTGATGCTTCTGTTCCTGAGTGACACATGAACCCTGCCAAAGTGATGCTGCCCAACCAACCCACTGGGCAGCTCACTGTGCAGAGTGGACCTTGGGACTCCAGTCAAGGTCTGCTCAAGGGTTTTGGCATAAAGGGTGACCAGGCTGAACACACCGGCGCAGTGAGAAGAGATGACATTGGCTCCATAAACTGGCCCATGAGAGCCAAGAATCATCAAAAATTTCTACACATATTTCTAAATTGCTATTTCAAGATGGGTGGCTATTTGAAAACACACTCAGATACCCACAGATCATTCTCTTTGTTTCCCACCCCTGCACAAGCTATTGACCACTTTTTAAAGGTGCTGGGATATCGGGAACCCTGAAAGCCTGACTCCTGGATTGTTTCACAGCTCGTGTCCCCACTTTCCTTTGCTATCCGGACCCCATGTACGCGAGTGTGACAAAGTTCTATTTGCAACCACTGCTCATTTTTCTTCCCTGCACTCTTGGTGCCCTGTCCCACAGCACCCCTGGTCACATCGTCACTGTGCTCTCTGAGCAGCCACAACTGCACCCAGGCTTCTAGTGAGTCCTGGAATAACAAAACCAACCGCTTAAACTTATGTCCTTGTTGAAGAATCCTACTTTCTGCAGAGGAATAGGGAACCCAGAGTTCTGTTCTCCTTATGTCATGGCTCTCATCCCTCATTCCATTTCTTCCCATCATTTTTTTTCCATTAAAAATAATTATTTTTCCATCTTTCATGGTCCAGGGAGTCAAAGAAAATGACAGAAATGCCATGACAGGGAAAAAAAAGAAACAAAGAAGAAAACCAGACTTTTTGTTCCCTATAAGTGAGCTGATACAAACAATGACAACTGAGGATAAAAATATTCAAAATAGTCAGTTTTTGTTTTTGTTTTTGCCCTCATACTGTGCTGGATCTGCTAGGCAGCTAAAAGCAAATCCCATGAAAAGCCCTATTACCTTCCACACACGTGGCCTTTGGGACCTACCCTCAGGTGGTCAGTGGTAACATCACACCGACTCATCTCCCAGGAGGAAGGAATGAAACAGACTAAAACTAGACCCATGTCTATCACCATACACTAAACTAAAATCTAAATGGATCAAAGATCTAAATATTAAAACAGAAACACTAAAACTGCTGGAAGACAAAGTAGGTAAAAACCTCAAAGATATAGGGGTAGAAAGAGAATTCATGAACAAGAACCAAAGTACACGGGAAGTACTTCCCAGAATCAATAACTGGG
>PVJX010011508.1:0-53352 GCA_004027295.1 Dolichotis patagonum | reverse complement strand
TGAAGCCCTTTATAACTTATACTGTCTTATTATGACTGATCTTATTTGAATCTGGTTTGTTAGATTGCTACTTTGTATTGACTGATTTTATTTAAATCTGTTGTGATGGATAGCATCAAGTCTAAGAGTATAGGCAACTACACTGAAGATTACAAGATTCACTAAGATACCCACTCTGGTTTGATTATTACTTGCTTTTAAAGTCTTATAATGTCTCTAATGCTTTGTTTTTATTAATGTTGTTATATACTGCTGAGACACCATGGTAAACATTGTAAATCACCTTGTATTGCGGTTTTATGTGACTTTTCTGCCTCATGCTTTTCTAGGAATTGTTTTATCTTGCTTTGTTTTATTTTTCCTGCTAATACAGAAATGATAGATGTACATGTAGAGACTCACGCATGTATAGAGCTTATAAACAGTTTACGAGAACCAACTATATAACACATGTTGAAATAAACAACTACTTTGAAGAAAAAGAGACACTACAATACCCAGTGCTGATTCCATAATATCATGATGTGAAGTCCAGCAAAACTATCACTTTTTGATCAAAGTGATCTTAGCTTGCTTTGCCTTGTCTAAATTCAACACACATTAAGGTATGGACAGGTGTTTTGAGGAGAATGAGAGACACTATGACAGCCATTCATGGCTTCCCTAATGTCTGGTCTTTAAAACTTGTAATGCCCTCCTCGTCCTGCTCAGATCAATTCCACACTAGGTTGTTTCATGTGAATTCCCTATATGTGACAATCTGGACAACAATTTGGAAGAAAACAAGAGTCAATATGATAGAGAGTGAATATCTCCAATTGTCTAGCTTTGAAATTTATGTCTTACATTGCTTTCTTGTGATCCGCTTTGCTCTGTTTTGTTGTGTTTAATTTTACCCTATTGATATAATTGCACATATATTTGAGTGGGTAAGATGGATGACCATATTGTTGTTTTTGTCAGATCGTGGAGCAGAACTGTTAACAATCTCACTGTTTGAATGTCTACTTTACATGTTTTAACTTTGTAATATGAACAACTATTTCCAAGAAGTCAGTATGTAATTAGTCAAGTAATAATTTCTTAGGTTTTATTGTTGTTGTACTTTTCCTTTTTTCCTTGGAATACTGTATTGTCACTACCCTTTATTCTGTTTTATTTTGTTTTTTCCTCTTTAAATAAAATTATAAAAAAAGTGTTTTAGTCCTGTGTATTATGCGTTTAAATTTTTGATTGGAGTTTTAATGTTTTTTCTAGATTATGAGATTCAATTGAGTCTCTTTTATTGTTGGCTATGGATATCCAGTTGCCCTATGATCATTTGTTGATAAAGCAGTTTTCTTTCATTAAATTGCACTTGTAACTTTGTCAAAAATATACTGGCTATATTTGTGTGGGCTGATACAAGGTCTGGTTTCCCTCCACTGACTGATGTGTCTATCACCCTGCCAGTAACACGCAGTCTTCATGTGTAGGAGGTGAACTGTTACGTCTCAAAAATTGGTAGAATAGCCAGGTGTGGTGGTGCACTCCTGTAATGCCAGCACTAGGGAGGCAGAGGCAGGGGGATTGTTGCAAGTTCAAGATCAGCCTGGGCTACACAGCGAGCCCAAGGCCAGCCTGAACTGCATAGCAAGTCCCTGTCTTAAAAATGACAAAAAACTTGGTAGAATAATTCCTCCCACTTATCCTATTTTTTCAAAATTATTTCAGCAATTCTGGTTTCTGTGCCATTTCTTACAAACTTTTGAAAATTGTTATCTGTGTTAATAAAGAAAAACTTCCTTTGATTTACATGAGAATCACATTATCTCAGTATAGCTATTTATCAATAAGCGATTTTTCTGTGTTGAACCTCCAATTTGAGAACAAATTATGTCTATTTATCTAGAACATGTTTAAATTTACTTCTAGAGCAATTTTTAGTGTTTGGCTTAGACCTCCTATGCATTTTTGTAAATCTTAAACTTAAGTATAGTTTTCTTTTGTAGTGGCATTGTATTTTTAAATTTTGGTCTCTGTGTTCATTGCTGGTGCATAGAAATATGATTGCATTTTATTTTCAAGTTTATCTTATATGTTTTTTTTTTTTTGTACCAGGGATCGAACTCACCTCCTCACGCCTGGCAGGCAGGCACTTACAACACTGAGCTAAATCCACAGCCCTTATCTTATATCGTACACACTTTCCAAACACACATTTTAGTTCCACTAGGTGTTTTAAAATGACTTCTTGACACATATTCTATATAGACAAGCATTTTATATACAAATAGTGATGTTTTCCTGTCTGTTTTCTGATCTGTATGCCTTTCATTTCCCTTTTTTGTCTTACTGACTTAAGTTGAACTTTCAGCTGTATGTTGAATAAGGGTAGCAAAAACAGACATCCTTGTTTTCTTTCCAGTTTTAGGAGAAAACATTCAGTATCTCCATTTAGTATAGTGTTAGCTATGGCCTTTTATTTTTGGATGCCTTTTATGAAATTAAAGAAGTTGCCTTCTGTTTTTAGTTTTCTGTAAGTTTTACTTGTGAATGGCTTTTGAATTTTGCTGAAAATTTTTCAGAATTAATTGCCATGGTCATTTTTCCTCCTGGAACCCATGTACTGTTGGTGGACTAGAGTGAATGATTGTTGAATGTGGAATCAGCCTCACATCCCTGGAATAAACCCTGTGAGGCTGCACTGCATAATTCCTTTGGTGTATTGCTAATGTTTCTCCTAATATTTGGAAAGAATTTTTATATCTGCACTAATGAAGGATACTGTTGTCTAATATTATTCTTTCTTGTGTTGTCTTTGGTTTTCAAGGTGAATTGAGAGTGTTGTCTTTTCTGCAAGAGATTATGTAGAATTGGTGTTAGTTCACCTTTAAATGTCTGGTAGAATTCTCTGTTGGACTTCTTTGAGTTTGGGTATTTCTTTTGTGCTGGATTCTTAGTTATAAATTCGATACCTTACTAATTAAAGGGCAATTCAAATTATTGTTTCTTTTCAGGTGAGTTTTAATAACTTGTGTTTTTTGAGGAACCAATCCATTTTATCAAAACTCTCAAACTTATACATCTAGAGTTGTCTTTAAAATTCCCTTTTTACTCTTTTGATGTCACAGGGGATATAGTGATTTCCTTGTTTTCATATGAGATGTTGCTAATGTTAAATATTTTCTGTGTATCAGATTTGTTAATTGTATAGATCTTTCCAAAACTACTAGCTTTTTGGTGGGGGGGGTGTTTTGAGACAGGGTTTCTCTGTGTAGTTCAATTTAGGCTGAACTTGAACTCACTTTGTAGTCCAGGCTGGCTTCAAACTCACAGTGATCCTCCAGCCTCAGCCTCCTATTACAGTTGTGTGCCATCACTCCTGGCCTCATTTACTTTTAAATAGTATAAAAAAATCCATGAATCCCAAATTTGTCTCATAATGTACAATGCTGTGATAATAATTGAACTTTCATATGTTATTAATTCCTCCTAAAATTATTCCCATCCGTCTATTCTCCCCATTATTTTGAGGACAGGACTTATACATTTCCCTGATCCTCCTCTTCCGTCTAGCACTGGGTAGAAATAATTTCCCACTGTTGCCAGATTGTTCTGACCTCTCCCTGTCCCATCTCACAGCCTTTGTATTGCTTGTTAACTTGGGTTTTCCCCACTAGGTGGCGCTGGGCTTCAAGATTATTCAAAACAATGGCTGGTCCAATATGGTAGTGGGAGGGTTTATTTAGCACAGTACTTGGCAGGTGGTAGGTGGCATGAGCCCCTCGCTCTGGCACATTAAGACCAGATACTACAGAGAGCTGTTAGAAACTAACATATGTGTGCTGTCTGTGCACAATCAGTAAAAATGAAATTATTGTAGATTCCCTATAAATAAAAAAAATTTAGGAAATTCCTTTCTCACTCCCATTAGGTTGAAAATTCTTTTGAGCATATCTTCTGATTTTTGTGTCCATCTTACTAATAGTATGCTTATTCTTATTATTGTATTTATCATTTTGGGATATTACCTAATGACTCCTAATTGATTTTTAAAAAATATTTGTGCTCAACATTCTTTCCTCCCATCTTTCTAATGCAGTTATATCTTAATTTTGTTTCTGACAGCCATACATACATTATTTTGAGTGTGACTATAGTACATTTAGTAAATGTACTACAATTGTGTTTCTCTTCTTGTACATTTTACCTTTCCTGATAATTGCCTCGTATTTTCTTTCTCTTCATTTCCCAAATAACCATACAAATTCATCCCTAAAGTTCCAACATATTTGTCAAAGGGATTTCTTTTCAAAATACCCAAATGCAGCTGAGTGTAGTGTAGTATACATCTATAAACCCTGTATTCGGAGAGTCAAAGGCAGGAATTTTGAGCTTACTCCAGCATAGTAGTAAGACCCTGTCTCAAAATTTAAAAAACACTTTCAAAAGGCCTGGGGATTTATCTTAGCACTTCACAGGTTCTGGGTTTGATCTCTAGTACAAAGAAAATCATGCAAACACCTAAGTGCTTGAAATAACCAGTTACTATTCCACTACCAACCCAAGCCGTATGATTCTTCCCTTCACTCCAGCCTTACTTTACTGGTATAGTATGTTGTTGAGGCTTATGGTAGTCAGCTGTTGTTACCATAATCACATTAATCATTTTTGTTTCCTCTTTTGATCTGGCTAGACAATCACATGGGTATCACCACCAAAATAGTAAAGTTTTAACAGAAGAATTTCAGTTGTCATACTCACAGGCTCGAGATATCATTGCCTTGCCTTATCTGCCAAAAAATCCCTTGCCCTGGACCCCCATGGTAGCAATCCCAGGGAACTCAAAACAAGATGAAATTTGGCATGGATGCTACTCATACCCCCTCTTTTGAGCACTTGCAGAGTGTTCACGTTTCTGTTGATACCTATTTCCATTTAATGCACGCTACTTGTCATTCTGGAGGAAAAAATAGGACCTGGTCAACAACATTTTTGCCACTATGGGAGTCCTAAAAACTATAAAAGCTGATAACAGCCCTTCTTACACTAGCAAAGCATTATCTTCCTTTTCTCAGCTCTCACATATTAAGCATCTTATAAGCATCCATATAATCCACAAGGCTAAGCTCTAATAGAAAGGGTGCAGTTAACACTGAAAAATCAATTAAATAGAGAAGGGGCATACACCTTCCTCCACAGGCTCAACTGGACCGTGCCATGCTAACCTTATCTGTTTGAATCCACGAACAGAGTACAACCACACCGCAGCTGAATCGTACTGGCATTCCGGGCCTGACTCTGAATGACCTCATGCTCAGGTCTTGTGGAAAGATACACAGACAAGTAAATGGGAAGCTCCATCATCCTGCATGGTGGCTGCCATCCAGGAATGTGTGACCATGGAAGACGGTAATGCCCTTGGTGGCATTGGCCAATTGCCCTGCCAGCCAGACCACTGACAGTGACTTTTACGCTGAGTCTCAATGGTCGAGCAATGGCAACTGCAGCCCCACCAATGATGGAAGCCAAGTCAGTTACAAGCAGGAACCTGGAGAGAATCCACAAGGCCGAGGCACTGGCGGAACATCAGGGTCTGACACTGTCTGTTGTGGTGATGACTGTCATAGCATGCACTGTATGTATACCCCGTGTCGGGGCTGGGATAGTGGGCTTGCATCCCCAGTCCTCCCCTGCTTACAATAGTTACTTGGATGGATCTTCTACCTGAAATTTATCAAGAAAATGACACATTATGAAGCCATTTGCAGCTGTCACACCAGGAAGATCTTATTGACAGCTAGTGAGCAGAGACCTGGGATGATACTCAGCACCTCACAGTGAATGGGACGTCCCCTAAACAGTGTCTGGCACCGGATACCAGGTGGAGAAACCAGGCTCTTTCACCACATTCTCTTTTAGTGCCAGAATAATGGGAGTTGTGTTTGTTTGCTGTTTTGCTTGGTTATTTCAGTGTTGAAAAGTGAACTCAGTAAGTCACATCCTCAGCTTCTTTTACATTTTATTTTTGAGACAGTCTCACAGTCACTCAAGCTTGAGATCCTGCTACCTCAGCCTTCCAGAATACTGAGATTATAGACATGAGCTACTGTGTCCACATCTGTCCCCAGCACCAAGAACTTGGCAGCTTTGGACAATCCATAGATTCTGAGATACTCTGGCCACATGCTTGGAGCCCACAGCAAGATCATCGAGGATGCAGGGACCAAGCTAAATGATGGACCCCCCAAAAATGTCAAGTCATTTTTCAAAATAAAAAACCAAATTTGATTACACAACCATTAGAAGTTCCTCACTTTAATGTACTCACAAAATTATCCCACATTTATAGCTTGCAGGAATGGCTTTCATACTTCTTACAGATGTGCAAAATTTCATAAATTAAAATAAACAATCTTAAATATAGCAGCACTCTACTATTCCAGGATAGATTGTAGGTAATGGACTCCATCATGGCTCAAGAGATCAAAATTCACCATGAGCTCCAAAATTTGTAAGTTTATAGAAAAATTCATATTAACTAAATTCCTCCTTTTTCCTTACCCATCCTTCCTGCATTAGTACAAGTTTTCTTCTATACTATAATAATGAAACCATCAACATCAACTGTTTCCAACAGTTCATATATTCAAGAGATTTATAAATGTAACTCCAGCGAAATTACCTACTGATAACTGATGCTCTATCTGCTTTGACTACTACAAAATTGACTCAGCGGAAAAACCTGCATTTCATTGTGGTTTTTTTTTGTTGTTGTTGTTGTTTAAAGTCTTCTAACAAGTAACATTTCATTGTCATTTCTTCTGTGTAACAAGGTAGATACGAAACGATTTACCTAACAAGAATAAAGAGGAAGTTACCTTAGCCTTACTGCTGAGAGTTAAGATTAGATACCTAATTCCTGCTCCTGTGTATGTTTTCTCCCCAGCCCCCATGTGCTTTGTCTCACAGGATGCCACTAGTTAATGATACTCTTGTGTTCAAACAACTTTTGGGGATGCTAAACAGTTGAGCAGATTCCCAGACCCTTTAAAGTGCATTATAAACCTCCTGTGGAGAGTTAGAGCAGGTACCACAAATATAAAGCCCTGCAGAATCAGACAGGAATAGAATACATGGGCAGGCAGGCAAGGAGTGCAGTGCTGGAGAGTGGCTCCATCTATGAAGGCCCTGGACACTTCAGAATGCAACCCTATCTTGACAGGTCTTTCCAGGCAGGCTCCAAATCTGCGCTTTTATTTTAAAGCTTTGTACTTAGGCATGTTGCCTCAAGTTAAATTTTAGACCAAATCATGTGATGCTTACTTGGCAAACCCAGGATACAGTGTGCAGCTGTCTTATTTGTCCACTGACCCTCCTTCTGAGGACCTGCTCATTTCTAGAACTCTGCAGGGCAGTGGCACAGTGGGACCCCAGAAAGCAAGCACCCTGTCCTCCTAGACCACCATGGTGAGAGTGGCTGTGAACCCCAAGTGTTAATTAGATTGAAATGGAAATGAATACCTATATTACTGTGAACTGTGTGGGTAGAAATGCTTCTCTGCTGACAGTGCCAGTCCCTTGTAAATTGACACTTTTGAAAAATCATACCTGTGTCTGAAGCAACCTTTAAAATATCCTTTAACTCTCTTGGCAAAACCAAACTTTAATTACATAGCAGCAACTAGCATTCTTACTGATTAGATATGAAAAAGACCTTTCAGCAATAATTTTACATCTAAAAGCATTCAAGAGATAATTTGGAAATCTACAATTTTGGTTTACATTAACAACAATTTTAAATACTACCATACATAAAAGAAATTTTGTAAGGCAGAAAATCTTTTTCCCAATTTCATCCTGTTTTTCTCCTTCATTTCTGCCCTACCTCATCCTGAAACTTAGGTCAGAGGGGCTGGCATTGTCCACAGACGTAGGCCGTGGCACAGGGCTGGTATCACACACAGCATAGGTGTGATGAGCTGCGTGGCCAGTGGTTATCTCCCCTGGTTCCTCCTTGGCTCCTACTCAACGCTGTAACTTCATCCGGCAGCTAAAATAGCCACCTGGATCCAGGGATCACACATACCTACAGTGACCAAAGTGGATTCACTTCTGCCTCACGAGGAAATAAAAACCTGCATATTCATTTGGGTTACACTTAGAGAACATACAAAATTCCCATTTGGAGTTACAACATAAGTGCAAGCAGTAATCATGAAACACCTCCAAATGAAATCTCAGATTGGATATTTTGATTTTTAAATCCTGTTTCTTTGGACAGTTGTGCTGAGCTCATTTGCTGGATTACCCTGATTACTTTCATTGATGGATATAAGGATTATAGGGTCTAAAGAGAAGACAAAACTCTGAAGGGTTCGTGTTTGACAGAGAGCTCTGCAGTGCCTGGAAAGACGACCAGTCTCAGCATAAAAATCAGGCTTTTATTAACAATGAATTTGACAAGCTATGGCTTTGACCCTGAGAGTAACTGTATCCAACAGCACCTATCTGTTAGAAAGACAGACACAACTGATGTAGGAAAATGGTCCTGGGATTCAAAGGCAATGAACGTGGTGATGCCTGGTCAATGTCTTCTGCAGTCATGGGCAATAAATACCTCAGGGCCTTCATCTATGGCTCAGAGTTTATCCTCGATGATGTGGGCTTTACTTTCTGCAGGGTCTTGCAGTTGCAAAGCTTGAATTTGAAGATGAGTCCAAAACCTTGCTGCAGTGAATTGTAGAAGAGTAGCATGAATAAAAGCAAAGCAGATGACTTCTGAAGTAGGAGCAGTGCTTGTAGTTATGATTCACCAAGACTGGCTATTAGTGACCTCCAGGAGACCTGTGCACAGAAAGAAAAAACACTTTTTGATGCTGTGAAAACTGTGGCCCTTGGTATCATACTGCAGTAGTGTCTGATTTAATAAGCAAATAGCCTGAGTGTGGTGAGAAACCCCTGTAACCTCAGCTACTTTGAAGCTGGGGCAGGAGTATCACAAATTGAAGCCTAGTGTGGGTAACTTGGTGACTTTGTGAGACCTTGTCTAAAAACCAAAGGAGGGCTGGGCATATAGATCAGTATAAAGGCCCTGAACTCAACTGCTAGTACAAAAACAAACTCAAATGAAAGTCCTGCAGCATAATTGTAGAATAGAATACAAAAATGAAAACTCTCATATCTCAGTTTCAAGCTGAGGTACTCAACTTTCAAATATGACTAAGAACTCAGTAGACGACAGAGCTTTGCACAACTGTGAATTCTGATCCTTTAAGGAGGATTACTAAATCTATTTAGTGATTTACATCTTGTAAGATAAATATAGAACAGGAAAGCAAAACTTTATCACAGGCAGCAAAACAGTAGTGTTTCACCAGTTTGTGCTGAATCACGGTGAAAACCTTGCTGTGTCTGGTGTTTGAGTCTCAAGAGGCCTGGGATAGGAAACTTTTAAAACAGGTATTAATAACCAACACTGAAGATGAAGGGATGCACTTTTCAGAGAGAGCTTTGGTGTTCCATGTGCCTGCTTTTCACTCAGTCTTGAGAGGTACCAGGTATAAGTGCTTGGAGGGTTCATGCTGCACCCCTAGTATTGGGGGCCCCTCCCTGAGGACCGCTGACTGAGGTGCACAGAAATCAAGGAAGGGGCCCATGAGGGAAGAAAGCGGAATGAACTTCAACTCATGTCTGGTGCTGTGATGTAGCTGGAATTTTGCACTTTGTCTAATGCTGACTGTTGCTACTATGCAAATGTAGAGCTTGAGTGTTTGATCAGGCACAGACGAGGAATGTCACCAGATTTACAAGAACATGCACACAAGGTATCTCTGCGGTCCTGGGTCAGTCACCCATGTGATACACAGCTCAAATCTCAAATGAGTCAGTGTGTACAACTGCCAAAAAGAAAATGTCATTGGGTAATGCTCACAGTATGTAAAGTAGTGCCTTTTTTTTTTTGCTTTTATACTTTATATTTTCTGCAATAGTTATATAGTGATAAAAGGTAAACAAAAAGTCAAGAATAGAAATCAGATGTTGCAAAGAATCATTTTCCGCCTGAAGTGAGCATTTCCTTTCCATGTTAAAGCAGTGAATGAAAGCAATTAATGAGAAATATTTGAGCATGGGTTCCTCAGATTGCTTCTTAATAGACTGTGTAGCAGGACCTGTGATGGTTTTCAAATGTGTGAACCTATTTTCTGATGTGTAAAATGAGAATATTAAGGGCCCACTTCATAGATTTAATGATGTGAAGGTCTAATTGCAATAATCAAGGCCACGTTGTGTCGGGCACTTACAGTGTGTTGGACACTGTTTAAGGCACATCCTGTGGGTTGGGCCATGGAACACAGACCCAGGCAGACCTGTGTAGAGACATCCACAGAGGATAGCTAGGTGTTACAAACAGTGGCCCAGTGGACCATGATTTCAAATCAAAGAAATGACGTTGCCTAAAGACAACCTGGCCAGGCACAGTGTTCCATGCCTGTAATCCCAGAACTCCAGAGGTCAAAGCAGGAGGATTCCTGAGAGTTCAAGGCCAGCCTGAGCCGTGCAGTGAAACCCTGCCTCAAAAAAAAAAAAAAAAGACCAAAAAATATTTATAAAGACCAGCTGAACTGAATGAAGCAGGGCGGCTGGCTTTCTCATGGTGCAGAGAACTATATGACATAGAAGCAGTCAAAAAAATTAAGCTGTAACTCAAAGATCTCACAAATGTAATAAGTTTAAGTGTCTATAGAACCTGATGAGCCATAGGAATGAGTAGAGAAAGCTGGCTCTGGGGCAGCGTGGAGTGGAGGAGCTGTGTGTAAGTGGAAGCCCGTGTCCTGCCTCACAGCCTCTGTACTTCCTTCCCCTTCAGCCAGGGGTGAGCGTCCTGCAAATCTGCTCCCTGGGACTCTCTCAGATAGCCTATTTCTTGTTTGTCATGGTGTCTATAGGGAAACAGAGACATTGTTCATTTGCTTACATGTTTTCTGTTTTCTAAATCAGCTTCAAATGAAATAGACAATAAACAATGAAAGAAAACATTGAAGAAAATTTTTAAAAATGAAGCAAAATGATTCATGCAGCTCCATGGAGAAAAACTTGTAGTTCTTTTACTCAGAGATTCGGAAAAGCTCTTTCTGTGCCAGTTCTGCCACAATTGGAGGGAAATACAGAACTCTGCAGGGAGGTTTGCACAGCAATAGAGGTGCACACAGAATGAACTTTTCAGGGTCCGAGGGAAATAATGGAGAGTTCTGGAGAACAAGGAGAGCAACTAAGAGTAGTTTCTCTTCAGAGAAAGTTTAGTCACAAAACTTTTCAAACTTACCTTAGTATCCGCATCCTCTCTCTGCTGTTTAAATACTCTAGGTGTGGATAGAGGAAGCCAGAAAGGAGTAGACAGGTAAATTAATCATGTCAGTTAAAATGTTCCTGATATCTGCTTCCAACCAAGTATACAGCGTCTGTTATCATCTGAGCCCTCCCCTGGTAACTCCAGGTAATTCTTCCCTGAAATTTCATTTGAATCCACAGAAACCCAAACCAGCTCTTCAGTGCTCAGTATCTTGTTTTCATTAATTTTGGGTACATTCCTCCACATATCCTGCCTCAGTACAATGAAACTGTTAATTCATCTTTTATTGCAAACAATAGGAGTGTTCAGTTTTCATAATTAGCTCCTGGAAATCAGGCAGAAATCCAAAATTGTCCCAGGCTAACTGGGGACAGAATGTCTCATGCTGAAGTCTATACCTCTGGAAAAGATCTTTCATACCATTGTCAAATTTTTGTATTCTCAGTAATCTCTCCCCTTAAAAAGAAAATTAAACTCTTTGGTTACATAATGAAGTACATTTAAGGTATTGTAGCCAATTTCTAGATAATCATTTTAAATAAACAATTTGTAAATGCAGTAACTAGGTGGAAACTTCCTCACAAAATGCAAGCATACTTAGTTTTCTGATTTTTGCCCAGACACATGAAATACATCAGCAAAAGTTTCATATACAATGTCTTTCAAAAATATGATTGAGGTTCTTTCACTGGAGGTACAGAAACACACACACACACACACACACACACCCCTAGCAGAAAAGGGGCATTCATCCTGGGATGTGCTAGTGTTCTAGTATTTTTCTTACAGTGTCCCTCCCATTGTCTCATTTGACTCTTCTACTAAGTAAGTGTTCAACATACCTGCCAGGGGGGGAAAAATTGGACCCTGAGAGGAAAAGTGAATGTGTGTTACTTATCACAGTGGCTCACTGCCTCCCATGTTCCAAACCGACTCAACAAACTTACTTCTTACTATTCCTTTCTACATAATTTAAATTTAATTTTCTCTGTATGGGGACAGATAGGAGGCACTGAAAAATAAAAGAGGAACTTTAAGAAACAATGGTACTAAGTGAAATCTCTAGAACGGAAGCTCTGTGAAATTTATAGAGATAGTGTGCATGGCATAAAGGGCTTTTCTAAACACAATAATAATAATTGACGATTGCTGTACATTGCTCATGTGCCAGAAGTCACTCCCAGTGTTTCGTAGGTGCTAACACAGACCCTGACAAATAGAAGGTCCTACCAGTTGCATTTGACAGATGAGGATTTGGGGATGAGGGAAGCCACATGGAACCAAAATGACCTGCCATGTGGAGTTACACTACTCGAATGGAGGCATTTGGCTATAAACCCTTTGCTTCTAATCCCACAAGAACAATCTTGAAATGACTTACTTTTAATAAAGCAGATTGCACTAGTTGAGTAGACAGTGACAATAAAGATGCAAGCCAGGTGAAAAGCCCACACTGCATCAAAGATCTCAGTGTTCTTCTGCTAAGAAACATCAAGTTGAAAAGAAACCTTGGTAGAGTGATGAACAGAAAACATTTCCTAGAATACATTAACCCAAGACACTTACTCCATTGGCCCTCTGATACTTTTAGACAAAAGATAAGATGAAATGACACTAAACCTCAGACAAAATGATCTGAGGATTAAATGTATAGAGAAACCCGATGATAATCTGGAATTCACAATGCATTTTAGGGATAATGGAAATAGTTTCTGTTTTGCTTGAGACAGTATTACGTAGATGTATACTGTGGCAAAATTGAAACTTTTCCCCTTGCATTCTGCTTTTGTTTCACTTACCAGCCACACCATCCCACAGATTCAAAGCATGCTGTATGGCTAATGATAGTTACAGGCCTCCTTGGTATATTATGTTAACTTGCTCTCTTTCAGTAAATTCATCTTTTTTTTCCAGTGTTTCTCCATGGAAATGTCTGTATACTATCCGTGTAGGCAGTGTACCTGTGTGTCCCTGTGTAACATTTAGTAAACTATCACTTATTAACATCTCAACAAATTGGTTGATCTAAACAAACTTCTCAAAACATCAAAATTAATAGTCAAGTTCTTTCCCATCTTTTTTTTTCTTTTTAAGGAGAAAAAAAATCAATCTGTAGACTGATCTTCCAGAAATAGGTTTTACATTCAACTTATTTCCAGGAAGACATACAAGTGAATCTGGCTAATAAAATAGGGAGGGATATGCTTACAGATTGATCGTTGGGCTGGGGGCCGTCTGCAGACTGTGTCACTGTGCCATTCCCATCTGCTCAGAAGAAGAAGAATTAATTAGACATACAAACAGTATTGACTTTTCACTGCAGACCATAAATACAGTCACCTGCCTTCTATTGATAAATGAAAAGCGGAATATATATGACACAGTGCTGCAGGCATGCCACGAGTCACCCCAGGTTATTAGCATGTTATTAATTAATCTTAGGATCTTGTGTTTCTTAATGTTTTTCTCACAGCCTCTTTGAAAGTGGACTCCTTTTTTTTTCTTTTTACCTGCAGTTTTGGAAAATCAGAGAAATATGTTCAAGGAACAAAGTTAAGATGACATCGAATAGTGGCACACTGGATACCAAGCTGTGAGTGCACAGAGGCCACGCACGCCACCAAGGGTCAGGTCCACCCTACTTAGATTGGACTTATCTTGGCTTTACATTCAGTAAAACGAATCACAATGCACCAAAGAGGTGATGTACAAATCTCACACTATGCCCCAATACCCAGACTTGGATCTAGAATTACTTTAGAAAAAATGTAGGCTAAGCCACAAGATTGATGTATTTTATACCACATAAAGATGAGGATTTTATATGGTGTAAGAGACACCGATCTTCAGGTTTCAAACATTCAGATTTTAAAAGTGGTTTTGAAATACCTGTTTTGTAACAGAGTATATAATTGTCATTTGTCTGTACCTACAAGTTAAATACTAAATACCTGTAAGGCTTAACAACCATGTATTTAGTCCTGTTGAGACAAGAAACAGACCTGGAATATGTTTCCTGTGTTTCCAGTTTTATTTATCTAAGGATAGCAGGCCCTACTGTGGCTATCACATTTTCCCAACAAATGTAAGTATGTTAGGCCTGTAAAATTCCCGTGCTGCTGCCACAGCTAATGGAGTCCCAGCAGGAAGAAAATCAGAGGCTCATCACTGCTCCTGCATTTCCATCCCCCTGGACTCTTCTGAGAGCACATTGCACAGAGCCGAAGGCAGCGTCCAGAGTCCAGACTCTGCTTGGGACAAGCGTTGAGTGTAAGACTTTGAGAACTCAGACTGGGTTGGGTATTGCAGGAAAAACTGCACAGACTTGAGTCAGATAGAACTTCATTTCAACCCCTCAGCAGTGCGGCCTTTGCATGAGAACATAGGCAAACGTGTGTATATTCATGCATTCTGTTTGGATACATCTAGAATCACAAGCCAGTAACAGCACATATTAATATTTGTTATAGTTACAATAAATGATGCATATAAAGCCTGTTTTCTCAGTACAAGAGATTGAATCCAGGGCTTTTGTACTGACTGAGCATCATCTCCAGACTTTTTTCTGTGTTTTATCTTGAGAAAGGGCCTCACTAAGTTGCCTAGACTAGGATGATCCTACAGCCCTCCTGCCTCAGCCTCCCAGGGTACTGGGATCACAAGCATGTCCCCAATGCCCAGCTATGGCTTCTTCTCACTAGTGCAAGGAGGCTCAGGGAGGAGAGAGCGATGCTGTCCAAGCATGTGATCAGCTAATGAGGAAAGTTCAACAGCCTGACCACAGGCCTGCAGTGAGTACGGTAGCTGAAGCAGGAGCTGTGCGCCAGAGCAGGTCTCCAGGTCTGGCGGTCACAACCACCCCGCCTGCCTTGGGAGAAGTCAGTGAGAAGATGCACGTCTCCTGGCTCACATGGCTGTCATGTGGGCAGTGGGCCCTGTGACATCCCTTCTAGACCCAACATGCTTCACTGCAGCACAGCTTTTACCAGCTGAGGGCTGACATGGGCATGATGAAGGCTTGGCCCAGGAGCCTCAAATTCTCAGCCAACTGTCAGCAGTCATGATAATCCTGGGAACACACAGGCTGAGTTTTGTCCCACTGCAGAAAGCTCTACCTGTACCAGATTTGAATAAGAGAATAACTGCCCAGAATAATAGGGTCTTCTTCCACAACCCCTACAAGAGTGAGGTGCAGCTGCCCCTTGTATTTCTTTCAAATTCCCTTTTGTTTCTGTGCCCAGAAGCAGTTACAGGAAGAATCCCACTTTCTTAACCAAATGTCACCACTGTCTAATCCCTACTGACTGCCTCCTCCTCTGTGACTCTCACTGCAGGTCCATTGCAGATTCACCAGTTTCCAGGAATGTGTGGCCAAAGGCAGGCTGAGGAAGAAGGGAACCCACAGCCATGCAACTTCTCAGAACAAGGAGTCGCGAGTCCACACAGCCCAATCCTGCAGGATCCATCTGGACGAGGCACAGGTACAAGGACACCTAAACCAGTACTGGGTCACAGAGAAGTTCGGCACACAGTGCTCTCAAGCCTTAACACTAAGGTTAACAAAGGGAGTTAGCTGGGAAAGACGACAGGCTTCAGGGAAAGGTGACCTCTCTCCATCTGGGAAAGACAGGCGGAGTCTACATCTCTAAATGGTGGAACCTGCCCAGAGTCGGGCCAGAGGGGCACTGTGTTTACAGAAGCTGCCTCTCAGTGCAGCCTCATTGATGACGGTGTTGTGGGTCTTAGTCAGCTCAGGCTGCTGCAACAAGACACCTTACCAGGGGTTACTGATAAAAGAAATGTATTGGTCTCAGTTCTAAAGGCTGGGAAGGTCAAGACCCAGACACAGGCTGAGTGGGTTCCTAGTGAGGATTTTCTTCATCCTGGATGACATCTTTGATGGATCCCCATGAGGAGGAAAGGGCAAAAAATCTCTCTCATTTCTATTATAAAGGAACTAACAACACTAGATGTTTCACAATGGTGATTATGTACCAACATATGAACTTCAGGGACAACATAAATATTTTATCCACAGCAACACCTCAGAGTGTCCAAGCAAATACAAGCTTGAGACAGGAGCAGCCTGCTGGACATATTCAGGGTTTGGGACATGGAGATCTGCTTGTGACAAGTGATGACTGTCACAAGACTGGGTTGGGTATTGCAGGAAAAATGGCATGGACTGGAGTCCAATAAAATTTGATTTCAATCCCTCAGTAATGTGGCCTCTACATAAAAACATAGGCATCAATGTATATATATTCATATATTTCTAGCTTTGATATCTTTGAACCACAATCTTTGAACCACAATAGGAAATATTGACATTAATATTTGAGGAGGAGACAACAGGAGTGGAGTAGTTCCTAGGGTGAAAGCATCAGAAGAACTGTGTTCCACTTACAGAGATAAATTTTCAACCCCAACAAAAATGGGGGTGGTTCACTCTTGAGACCCCACCCATGGGAGGCTGAGGGAGGAGGATTACTGCAAGTTTAAAGTCAGTCTGGGCTACAAAGTGAGTTGAAGATCAACCTGAACAGTATAGTGAGACCCTGTCTCAGAAAACCAAAAAAAGATAAGTGTCCTTGCATTAGATGGACTACAGTGCTCACCTCTTTCCTGTACTGTAAAGTTTAATTCTATCGTCAAACTCATTAGGAGAGTAAGACAGGTTTGATGAGGCACGATTGTAATCCCAGTATTTGGAAGGCTGGAGGATTGCCATATACTCAAGACCAGCCTAGGCTACATAATGAGTGCAAGGCTAGATTGAGCTGCGTAGCAAGACTGTCTCAAAGAACACCAAAAGGAAAGGCAAAACAAACAAACAACACAACAACTAAAACTCAACTCACAGCACCTCGCAGGTCATATGGACACACAAACCAGTACCTCTGTGTATATCTCCACTTTCAATGAAATCAGTAACTAATCCATGTTCTCCAAAGACCATGAATGTGTCTAATGTAGCTGGCACAACGCAAGTTTTAGAAACCTAAATCAGTATTGAGAAACTCTCACAGATTCTCCAGTGTTTCCAACTGCTTAGAGAAAAGCTGTTTTTCTAACAAACTTTGTGGCTTTAAAATCCCAGTCATAAATTAAAGCCCCATCTTCCAAAACCAGCTTGTGGCCCAATCCTTCAGATCCCTCCTGGTTAAACGCACACATGGTTCAATGGGAGTCATGGGGTATCGGCATGTTGCATCCCGCTTTTCCAGCTAAGAGTTTGTGACATTTCTGTTACGACTCAGAATCCAGAGCCACCTCAAGGTGTCAAAGGGATGGAGGGCTATGAGAATCTTCATTAAGAGGTCTGTTTTTAATCCTGAAATTGGAAGAGTTGCACTAAACATATCCTTAGGATAACAAGCTATCTCTTCACCTCTAGGTCATTTTCCATTTATTTTATGTCTCAACTCTTTTATGTGGGAAATTTGAGGGGTGAAAACATTGTGCAAATTAACAACATGACCATGCACTTTCTAAACTTGTAAAGTCTTTAAATTTGATGTCTTATTTTTTTCTTGAATATAAATACCATCTTCATTTGTGTGGCCTGCAAAAGCCACATAAACGAAGACAAAAGAGCTTGAACTAAAACTCTGTGAGGCACTGACTGCCCTCAACAGACAGGATAGGTTTATAAAGTCTTTATCAAACCAGGATAAATTTATTCACAAATGTAGCTCAGTGTTTGTGAGAGGAGGTGAGATCCAGCATTTAAAAGCACTGGACTCGCATTCAACTGAACAAATTGAATCCTAACCCAATTACTTTCTATCTTTGTGACTCTCTACAACCATCTTTTAGACTGTCTCATTTCCCATCACTATAAACTATGCTTCAGTCGCAGCTGCTATGACATGGTTACCCTGGATTTAAATGACATAGTACTGTGAAGCATGCAGGATGGCAGCTGGTGTACGAAGTAAGCATCAGTTTCATTGAAATGTGGTCCTCAGTCATAATCACAGACCTGCAGGACCCAGAAGCTCATCAACCTGGCTCTTGCTCCCTGGCATTTCCTATTTTGTCATCATAGAGTCAAGCCCAGGCGGGTGAGCCCCACGTGGGGTGTCCTAGATCAGTGAGTGGGCCACCTCCTTATGGCAAATAAGGGATCCCTTTGAGAATCTGATGACAAGCAGTACACACCTCCACTCTTCCAATGCTTGCACCTGGAAAAGGTGTACATCGTTTGAGAAGAGGAGAGGACATAGATCTTGTGAAGTCCATGTGTTCATTCCAAGTCAGAATCCTTGCATTCTACGGCATTTGTGACCCAGTGCCCTGTATGATCTACAGCCTCCAATGGGAAAGCCTCTGGGCTCCAGTTCACACTTTAGCTCTTTTGTTGCTCGGTGTGTGTGTTGGTGTTAGAGGAGCAGAAGTGGAGATGTGGGGTGATGCGCAACCATGTGGGGTCCTGGCTGGAGTTAGAAATCAACATGAAAGCACAGAGTAGTACAGAAACAGGAAACAACTCCTCTGGCTGTGACCTCAGCTGAGCAGTGATGACAGTGTCTCTCGGCTGGGCTATTGCTCCTGAAATTAGTCTTTCAGTAGTCACCTGAAAGATGTAATGGGATGGAGGGGTGGGGTTCTTTGGAGATATGCTGCTGGTGGAGCGGAGCAGTTCCTTTGACCAGTATGAATTCAGTAGATAAAACTCATATCTCAGGGCAACCCACTCGGGACCCCTTCTGTTTCTCTCAGACAGAAGCTTTCTTTCTCTCAATAAATATTTCTGCTCAAAAAACTAAACCAAAACAAAACAAAAAAGTCATAGTTGCACTGAAGTCCTTTTTAAGGGAACCAAGCAGAGGAAAGGTGTTTAGTGTCACACAATGCCCTGTATGGACTACAGCTTCCCAAGGGGCTCCATTCTCCTGTTACCTGTTTGGTGGCTCTGCCTCTGCACTCATGTTGGAGGAGCACTAGAGACACGAGGTGTTGGTGGGATTCTTGTGGTCATGGCTGCAGGTAGACATCAACAAGAAAGCAGGCATTAGTGGAGCAGCAGAAGACAAGAGTCTCGCGTGCAGCTCTAGCTGTGCACACTGATGGCACCCTGTCTCCAGGCAGGGCTGTCTCTCTTGGATTTGGTTTATGAAACAACCCAGCAAGAAACGTTGAGAGGAGAGGGCTTTGGAGATGTGCTGGGTCTGGAGAGGAGCAGCTTCTTTGGGAAGTGTCTGGGACGTGAAAACATGTGTCCCATATTTGGACTGAAGAACAAAGAAGACCACTCAGAGGGAAGGTGTCTAGAGTCTGTAACTGTGTTTTGTCTTCTTGGTGACAAGTGACTCACTTGATTAGTGCTTTCCAGGCCAGTATATTTACCAAACAGTGTTCACTTCTGCTAATCCCAAGGAAAACATCTGAGAAACCAGTATCTGAGCAAAAGGCTCACTCCTGCCCATTAGCCTGTTCTAGATCACATGCAGGGCCAGCAGGAAAGAGTTTCACATTTGGTTGAAAGGCACAAGTCATAGGAACATTTCTTCTCCTCTAAGAGTTACAGCTTGAGCATCTGTTCTCCAAACTGATTGTAATATTTGCAAGTACACAGTGAGATATCTAGGAAATGGGACTCAAGAATAAATATGAAATTCACTTAGGTTTCACATATACTTTATATACATAATTTAAGTAAAAGTTCATATAATACTATAGAGGGGTGGCAAGGCCTTGGGAAGTTTCTTTCCATCTAAGATTTACACCTTGAGCTGGGCATGGTGGTCCACAATTGTAATCCCAGGAATTAGGAGGTTGAGGTGAGAGAACCACTGTGAAGTGGACCAGTCTGGGCTACAAAGTGAGCTCAAGGCCAGTCTGAACTGCATAGTAAGACCCTGTGTCAGAAAAAAAATTACCACTGTATTCTCCAAAATGTTTGCAATATTTGCATACATATAATGAGATATCCTGGAAATGAAATTCAAGCCATCATAGGTAATTCACTCATGTATCAAATATGCTTTATAAACATAACAAAAAGATAAGTTCATATATTTTACTTTAAAAATTTTTGTGCACAAAGAAAGTTTCATAGTGTGCAATTATCCATCTACTGATTCTGTTGTGTCACTGCTCAGAACTTTCAGATTTTGGAGTGCATCAGATTTTGGTTTTGCATTACAGATGTCCACTCTATACAAACTGACAGCATTAGAAATGTGTAAGAAGCCACACAGCTTGCTGGCGTTCTGGGAGCTGCTCAGAGAACACAGGCTGGAATTAAGCCTGAACAGAGAGTGCCTGGCACAAAAGCAGAGGCAAGAAAGGAACAGATCAAGCATGTGCCAACAGTCTCTGAAGAAGCCACATCTGTACTGAGGAGGCTGCACACTGACCTTGGCTGACTAGAACACTGTAACATGCAGAGATGCAATGTCATGGAGCAAGGCATCTCGGGGTACCTTTGCTTCACTCACGCCCTCCTTTTGTTTGGCTGTGTGAGAGATAAAACCCAGAGCCTCATGCATACTAGGCAAGCACTCTACCACTGAGCTATGTCCCCAGCTCCTCCCCATTCCAGCCCCTCCCTCCTTTCATTTTAACACAAGGTCTTGCCAAATTGCCCATGCTGGCCTCAAACTTGGGACCCTCTTGTCTTGGCATTCCAAGTGGCTGTGATTGTGGGTGTGTGTTGCCACATCTGGCTTTAGTCCTTTTATTGACCACTTATTACCAACATCTCTATCAGTCCTCCCCCCTTCTGACTGCTGGATAAAGATTTGGATTGCACAGCTAAGTCTGGTAAACCTTTAGCCTCCAGCAACCCTAAAGCTAAGAATGGGACACAGGGAACATCTGAAATCTATGAAAAAGACTCCTCCACTCTCCTGTAGCCTAATGTCATTGGTATGACACAACTGGTAAATGTAAGGACTTAGGACTTTGTTTTCTGTGACAGCGAAAGTTCTTGTGACCTTTTACACACTGACAATGTCATGTGTGGTCATCTGAATCCATATTTCTGGGCCATAGTCATTCTACTTGGCATAGATTAAACTACTTTCTTATTTCCTCTAAATCAGGGCTGTTATTTTACATTAATAGATGACTGAATACTTTTTCTCACCAGACACATCATTTTCTTATAAGCAGTTTTCTTCAGTCTTTAAGATTATAAATGTTGCCCAGAGTGGAGGCTCATAATTGTGATCCTAGTACTCTGTGACGTGGAGCGTGAGGATCTCAACACCCAGCTGTACCTGGGCAACTTATACCTTGTGTCAAACAAAACTAGGGCTGTTGCTCTGTGTGAGGTCTTGAGTTCAATCCCCAGGACGACAAAACAAAAGTTTGTGAACATTTTAGATTTTACAATTTAAAATATGGTTGCAGCAGCAACTACTCAACAAGGTCAGTTTGCAAACAGCCTTTAGCAATACAAAAATAAATAGATGGTGCTGTATTCTAGCAAAGCTCTATTTTCAAGGATAGTTGCTGAGCCTGTTACATAATGTGCTCTGGCTGTTGGGGGTAATGTGCTAGCTCTAACATAACCTATAACCAGAAGGTTGAGCATAATCCGTACTCCTGTTTCTCCAGTCTAGAAGTCTAATTTAGACAAAAAAGGACGCAAGCGTGCAAAAAATCTTATGGTAAACACTTAAGAAGAAGAAGAAGAAGAAGAAGAAGCAGAAGCAGAAGAAGAAGAAGAAGAAGAAGAAGAAGAAGAAGAAGAAGAAGAAGAAGAAGAAGAAGAAGAAGGAGGAGGAGGAGGCAAGCCCTCCACAGCTCACAGACTTTCCCATCTCAAAGCAATTCCCCAAGGCAAAGCTCTGAAAGGAGAATAGAAAGAACTGGTGAAGAGAAGCACTAGGAGAGTTGAGAGCAGGCGCAGCATTTTAGAACCAATTTGAAATTTAAGGAAAGAACTGGATTCACAGAGACAAGGCAGTCACACTGGCTCAGTTACAGAGTCAGTTTGATGGAACAAACAGCAGTTTTGTGAACATTAAAAAATTTCGCATCTGTAATCCTAGGACTATGGAAGGCTGAGGCAGGAGTAGTACAAGTTCTCAAGCCCAGCCTGGGCAACCGAGCAATTCAGCTAACCAAAAACTAACAAGGGAGTAAAATTTTGAAAAATCTAAGCATGATAAAAATATATATTCACTAGTTTCGTTGTATTGCACTTTTACAAACTCATCCAGGTCAATAAGTAATTTAACAACTCCAAGAAAGATGCCGTTACAATCACATCATCTCCTCTCCACGAGCTCCTCCCCGCATCTCCCTACAACACGGTGCAGCACCCCTGCATTTGCCTTCGCTAAATTCCCTCCTGGACACGGTCTTCCCCGAAGTAGTAAATAAAACGTGTAGACTTGGGGGCCCTTGGACTTCACAGGTGACTTCTGTGCCTTTCAAAGAGAAACAAACCTGTCTAAAAGCCAAGAGACTACAAAACAATGTTCCTCTGAGTTAAAAGGACAGAGTCAGACACAGATACAGTGAGACAAGTTATTAAGGCCTCCAAGTACTATGGTTTACTTTTGTCTTAGGAGGAGGAGATTCAATTGGAAAAAAATAGCAGAAAGCAAGAAGTTCTCCAGAACCTATTATTTCAGGAAATTAGGATGCCCTTTCTGGACATGGTGGCACACTGCACTAGGGAGGCTGAGGCAGGAGGATCTGTAACATTTCAACAGCAACATGAACTACATAAAAATAATAATAACAGTAAACAAAAAAGAAATTTAGACACCTACATCAAAAGAAAAACAATGTTCCCACATGTTTATAACTCATGAACTTCTTACAAGCAACTGAGGAACAGTTGTTGGAAAATGGAAAAGCTTGTATATATGATGAACTGAATTTATTTTTTTTCTGTTTCTCTTTTTTGACACAGAGTCTTTCTACATAGGTCAGACTGACTTAGAACTCACTATGCAGCCCAGGCTGGCCTCAGCCTCCTGAGTGCTGGGATGACAGGCATGTGCCACCACGCACCACTGACAAGATAATTTTAATTTTTAGACAGCAATTGCTCTGATATAAGATATATTTTTAAAACTCTAGTTAGGGCAGGAAAAGTGGAAGAACTCTATGCTTATAGAACACACAGGACATGCATTTTCATGAACATTTCTTCTAAGACATGAACTCAGAGGAAAAGTGCAATTCTTTAGGCAAATTACACTGATAAACCCCTTCACAATGTATCACCATGGGACAGTGAATGCCCTTCATGGACCCCTAAACCTTGCTGATGAGCTGTTCTGAAAGATACTTGCTGGTTCCAGCCCAGGGCCTTGAATCAAGGCAGTGCCAAGACTTCATCTGCACAAACACGTGTTATTCTGCCTCTAAAGAGCCAGTGTTCATTGGCCAGCAGGACTCTGGGGACCTCCTCTTTCCCCATTAAACAAATTTACCCACACAGCTATTGATCTGCGTGAAAGGACCAGAGGGAACACAAACTTATCTGGCGTAACACTGAGGTGCACTGTTTTTTGATAAGACTGAACCATCCCAGAACCTCAATGGGGCAACAGTCCTGGCCGCTGTCACCCATAGTCACATTCTCAATGGTGAAGGACACATCTCCTTGACTAACTTCCCATGGAGCCAATAACAGCTGTCCTTCTGATAGGTCACCCTGTGTCCATCTGTCTTGATGAGTGTGTTGGAGCATTCAGAAGGGGGACAGGGCCCTGGGCCCCAGCACACGGGTAGGACTATCTGGTTTCTCACTGAGTAGGTGCAGGGGAGTGTGACTGACTCACCCACTGTAGTATTCACTTGGTTAGGAAATACAGCACCTGAAATAAAGAGAGGAGAAGCAGACAATGAGAACTCATTTTCTTCCTCATGTTTTAAGTGTGTTTGTTCTGTTTTCTGGTGTATTTTGTAAACATGAATTTATGGCATGATTTTCTTTTTTTGATATTGCACATTGAACCCAGCCTCATTAATGCAAGGGAAAGGCTCTGCTGCTGAGCTATTTGCCCAGAAGGCATTACTTTCCGACAGAGTCTTACTAAGTCGCCTGGTGCTCGCCTCAAATTTGAGATATTGCTGCTTGACTCTCCCTAGCAGCTGGGAATTCAAGTGACCTCCACCTTGGCCAGTTAAAGTTTATACTTTCAATTTTTAATATTATAAACACTTTCCTATTAGTATATTCTTATCGGTACGACTGTGTAATGGATACATGTGTGGATAAGCAGTTTATTGTACTGTATGACGCTCATGCTGCTTCTCATTTTTCACCATTATACAGGGCATGGCAAAATAATTCTATCACAAACTATTGTATATTTAAGTTTCTTAGAGGATGGATTTCTAACAGAAATTATCAAGAAAGGATTTACAGCTGTGTGCCACCATGCCTAGCCCACAGGGTTTTTAAAATGCTAATATTACAGGAACCAAGTTAAGTACAGGTATGGTCTGAAGTCAGAGAGAGCTGGGCCCTCAAGGGAGCCAGTGTAAAGATGAGAATTCACCAGGCAAGGTCCAGAGTTTGATTCCCATTCCCAGGCTCAAAAAAAAAAAAAAACCAAAAAACCCCCCAAAATTCCTGGCATTGGCCTCAAATTTGAGGAATTCCTGCCTCAGTCTCTCTAGTAGCAGGAAAATCAGGTGAGTGCCCCTATGCCCAGCTATAGCTTGCACTTTTGAATTTTAATATTGGAAACATTTTCATACTAGCATATTCTTCATCAGTGTGACTGTTCAATGGATACATGTGTAGATAAGACAGTTTGTTGTACTTGCTGTGTTTTTGATATAGCATTTCACGATGCATTTCAGGCTGGCCTTGAATTCACTTTGTAGCACAGGCAGTGTTCGAACTGCAGTGCTCCTCCTGCTTTAGCCTCCCGAGTGCTGGGATTACAGGCATGTGCCACCGCACCCAGCCATTGTACTTTATGATCCTCATGCTGCTCCTCACTTTTACTATTACACAGGGCATCGCAAGAGCTTTCTATTATTATACAATATACAGCAATTGTATATACGTTTCCTAGAGGTTAGATTCTAACAGAGACATTTCCAAGAGGGGATTTACAGCTGTGTGCCACCATGCTCATCTCACAGGGCTTTTACAGATGCTAATATTATAGACACCTAAGTTAGGGAGAAATGTGGTCGAAGTCAGACAGGGCTGTGCCCTTGAATGGAGTCAGTGCAAAAGATGAAAATCCATCAGGACTGTGGCTGGAGGTGCAGCTGAAGACGGAAGTCACAACGGCTAGTTCTACACACTTCCCTGAGGGATGCCTGGAGACATGGGGTTGTTGGGATCACACCTCTGAGATTTTCCATTTTCTCAATAGGGGTGGCCATTCTCTCCAGCCTGCTAACCACTAAGACAAACTGCTAAGGCAGGTAAAACTAAGACTAAGACTAAGACTAAGACTAAGACTAAGACTAAGACTAAGACTAAGACTAAGACTACAGATTATTAGGCAAAGTTAACAATGTTACCCACATACCCTTGCTATCATTAAAGCAGTATTACCTAAGTGACTATACTCATAATTTTTATTGATTGATCATAATTTTCACCTACATTTACCCACCTCATGATTTTGCTCTATAAAGTTTCCTTTGAGGTAGGCTGGCTGGCAACCCATTTGGGACCCTCTTGTCTATTCCTATTCCCATTCTCATCCCTATTCTGCATTCCTTTTCTCCAATGAATTTTCCTGCTTTTACCTCCATTGTCCTTTAGAAGTTATACTTCAACTTTGGGGTACACTAACTTGGTATATTTGACATCTAGCATTTCCTCTGTATCACCAACACCAGCAATGGGCATGTAGTGAAAATTCCCCCTTCACCTTCAGGGTCTGCTCCTTCAGATTTAGTCTCTGTCAGTTCAAATACATTTAAAAAATGTTTTTCAAGTCAAGTCTCACTAGGTACAATGGGACACATCTGTAATCCCAGCACTCTGGGAGGCTGAGACAGGAGTTTTGCAAATTTAAACCTAACAATGGGAACTTAATGAGACCATGTCTCCAAGAAAAAAAATCCTGAAATATAGGTCAGTGTTCAGGTCCTAGGTTCAGTACTCAGTATAAGAGCAAGGAAGAAAGAAACAAAGAGAGACAAAAGAAAGAAAGAAGGAAAAGAAAAAAAAAAGAAAAGAAAAAGAAAAGTAAAGAAAAGTTATATGAAATGATTCTACATAGTTTAAAAATACCAAGAAGGACAAAAGAACTTAACAAAAAATGCTAACTCTCCTCTTGCATGCATTGTTGTGTATAAATTTGCCAAGCTCTTTTCTGTCTCAATAAAATGACAACACGTGTTCTTCCTGTCAGCTGCCTACCTTAGCCATCCATCTGGGAACTCAGAGCACTTAAACAACTGCTTTAGAGTAAGATTTCATCCTGTTCTCTGCTCCCTGGGCAGCATGGGACCATCCCAGAGCCCAGGGTCATCTGTTTCCTCCCCACCATCCTCCCCCAGGGCAGCCCGCTGCTCACTTACCTGTCTGGAGCAGGAGGAGGCCTAAGGCCACCACCGGAGGCTGCAGGATCATGTTGACCCCACGATGTCTGCACTGCACAGGTCTTAGTTCTCAGGATGCCGCTTCTCCTTTCCCCCTGAGTGTCAATCACTGGACCCTGCCCTTTGGAAGAAAGCAGACAAGGGGCTCAGAGTTGTGTTAGCCCCTCGTGGTGGACAGGGAAAGCTGTCCCCCAAAGCAGCCTTTCCTTTCCCAGTTCCTTCCCCACCTGCAGCATCCAATCTGACTCAGGTTCTGACATAGGAGCGAAGAAGGGGGAAGACAGCAGTGCAACCAGAGGTGGTGATGCGGAGTGTGGCAAAGGAGCAGAATTTCAGAGCAAAGGCCGTGGTGCAGGGGCAGAGAGGGGGTGGCAGTGGTTGGGGCCTTGCCTCAGCCAGCTCTGGGCCAAGTTCACTGACAGACTAAGATGAATTGAGTAGAAAAGGACATGAAGCACTCTGTCTGGCTCCTCAACCAGAAGCGGTGTCTCGGGCTGCATTCACCGAGGGATGGCAAGACAACGCCTCAAGAATCACTGGGTTCAGATCCAAGCCCTGACATCCACAGAGCTGGGGACCCTCAGTGTGACAGAGCCCTCCAAGCCTTGCTTTCCTCGCTGATAAAACAGAGCTAAACACACGGGCTGTGTCTCCTGCAAAGGATCAGTCTAATGAGGACAAAAGCTGGGTAGACCATTGAAAACAGACCTAAGGTACCAACAGCATTAGCCCGTAGCACCAGCTCACATTATCTACTGTGCTGAGCAGACTCTGTGCTCAGGACTCACTGGCATCTAAATGCTGGAGGCAGCTGCTCTCAGCTCATCCACAGGGAAGGAAGCTGACTCAGGAACTCATGAGTGCTCCCACTCCAGGCTGATCTTGCTCTTTCTTACTCATTAAGCCGCACAGACATGAGTAAGCTGCCCAGTACTTCATTAACTCCCCGATTGGTGTCAAGATTCAGGAATTTCCTCCCACGTGATAAAGGGTGCTCCACTTCCGGCTTTGCAGCTATGAGGGGCTTCGTGGAGACATGGATGGGTTGGGTCACAGAGGCCACATCCCACGTTCTGTGGGAACCCCCACTGCATCAGCCTCTGGACTTGGATGGACCTGGGGCCTTCACGTGGAGCTACATCCCCAGACATGTTTCACTTTTAATTTTGAGATAAGGTCTTGCTATTTACTATGTTAGCCAGGAAGGGCTCAACTTACAATGCTCTTGCCTCAGCTGCCAATAATGTTGAGCTTACCATGCCACCCAGCTCTTTTCCACCTCCTGTGAAAGTAGAGGATGGTGGGGAGGAAACAGATGATCCTGGGCTCTGGGATGGTCCCGTGCTGCCCAGGGAGCAGAGAACAGGCTGAAATGTTACTCTAAAGCAGTTGTTTAAGTGCTCTGAGTTCCCAGATGGATGGCTAAGGTAGGCAGCCGATAGGAAGAACACGTGTTCTCATTTTATTGCCTACTCTCGTACTTGAATTCTTGATATATAGAATAAGTTCTTGGCTGCCCTGTTTGTCTAGGCCTTTGTATACTTGGAAGAAACACTTGACCCCACCTCAACATCCAGGGAAAACCAAATGCTCCAATGGCTTACACAGTGAAATCAGGCCTTTTTCGTTTGGAAGACTGAATATTTTATAACAAGTTTTAGCCAGGGAAGGTTATGCCTGCCTATAATTCTAGCACTCAGGAGGCTGAGGCAGGAGGATTCCTACACGTTGGTCATCACCCTGAACTGCTTACTGAGACCCTGCCACAAAAAGAGAAAGTTTTATTATGCCCTAAGATGAGACCAAATCCCAGTAGCTCAATAAAAAAGAACTTTTTGAAACATTTAACTCAATTCTACCAATTATTACTAACCTACTGAGCCTAAGAAAACATGATTCAATACATGGAGCATATTAAGAATTCATGATTGTACAAGGAGGCAGAAACACACATAACTAACTAATGAAGTCAGGCTGAGGGAGACAAAAGGGAAATACGCAATCGGCCCCCAGCGCTGCCCCACTTCCCGCGCTCCCACAGCTCCCTCAGGACAGGAAGACCCCCAACTTCTTACCCCAACAACTCACTCCTTAGCCTCCCAGAGCCTCTGTGGATTTGTCTCCCAGGTTTCCTCTGCTGCTCTCTCTCCTGCCCTTCAGCCACAGCCGCTGGGCTTCCTTCCTGTCTACCTGGGCCTTGAGCCTCTGCCCTAGCTGGGTTCTATCTCACTCCTCACTCCTGTCCTCCCCCGAGCTCACTCTTTCCCTCTTCCTTCCAGTCCCTGCTTCCAGGTGGCCTCCTCCCAGGGAGCCCTTGGTCCGGCCTCAGTTTAAAGTACTCAAGCGCGGCAGCACCGTCAGGCTGCCTCAGTTCTCTAACAGCACTGCGTCCCTTCCTTCCCACGATACGTCCCTGCGTGAGGGACAGTGTACTCTGTGTCTCTCCCCTCATGTCCAGGGCTGTCCAGTGGGATTCGGAGTCATTCTATGTGAGCGCTGTGCAGCACAGCAGCCGCGAGCCTCCGGGACTGTGGAGTGTTTGAAGTGTGGTGAGCACAGCCGAGGAGATTTTATTTTCATTTTTTATCTTATTTTGATGTCTTTTTTTGAGTTAAGCCTCACTGTGCAATTAGGGTGGCCTTGAACTCTCAGGGATTCTCTTGCCTCAGCATCCCCAGTGCTAGGATTATATCTGAGAGCCACCACACCCTGTTGAGGAGAGCTTTATGTTTTTGTTCTGCTTTGGTTTTTGAGACACGGTTGTATGATGATACATACTCAGTTATCTTCCTGCCTCAGCCTCGTCAGTACTGGGATTATAGGTGTGAGCCACCATGCCAGGCTGAGTTTATAATGTTTTACATTTAATTGAATTTTAGTTAAAAGATATTTTGCTACAAATACCTATCCTGTTAGACAGCACCCAACCTTTGACAATCAACTTGCCAGGAGTGATGGCACACGCCTGTAATCCCAGCACTGAGGAGGCAGAGCAGGAGGACGGTCACAAGACCAAGGGCCAGCCTGAACTATAGAGGGAGACCCTGGGGAAAAAAAGTAGTTTAGGCCATAAACTCTTTTAAGCAAATATAAGTACCGAATTTACAGATAAACCTGTGGAACCACTGAGTCTGGGGAAGAGATGATTCATTTTGACTGGAGTGGGAAAGCTCAGAGAAGGGAAGAAAGTCTCTTCAAAGGTGACATGTGAAATTAACAACTGAGGAAATGCAGGTAGAGGGGTGAAAGGCGTCTGAAGTGGAGGAAATGGTGACCAACAGTCAAGGTGAGGTGTGGAACCGAAGCCCAGTGATGGTAACTGCACAGCCCCGCGGAACTGCATTTCCTGACCCGGCCCCTCTCCCTCAGCCTCACTGTGGCTCATACAAAGGCAGCACCCCAGACTCCTTTGTATGTTCCTGTGAGATGTGCAGCCGTCACAGATCACCCCTCTCCAGGAGCAACCAGGATCCTCTGAGGGGACACCACCGAGGGATCCGGCTCAACAAGGGGACATCTGCTTGGCTTTCTGCCCTGCATTTCCAGTGATGACTGGGCAGCAGTATCTCTGTAAAGCAGGGGTGAGGTGGCCAGACCCCAACATGAGTTGATTCAGTGCTCTTTCCACTAACCACCACTCCCTGCAGAAGGGACACAAGTGCAACAGGACAGTGTCCCCAGCCACCAGGTGCTGCGGGTCACTAAGGAGGAGCAGGAGACTCTTCTAGGAAGATAAGGATGCTGTAGACTCAGTGGTTTGGGCAGGTGTGGCGGTACACACCTGTGATCCCATCATTGGGGAGACTGAGGCGGCACTGCTGCTGCAAGTTTGAGGCCAGCCTGCGCTACAAAGTGAGTTCAGGGCCACCCTGAACTGCATAGTGAAACTGTGTCTCAAAACGACGTAATAAAACACAGTTATAAATTCAAGCGTTTGTCTAAATCTCTCCCTCACCCTAAAGGTGTTCCTCTGGCAGGACAAAGCCTTCCATTCCCTACCCAAACCACAGCAAAGGGACTCACAGACCTTCCCAGACTCCGTAGAGGCAAACCCAGACCCTCAAACATCAACACCGGTCAGGCTCCTCTTTCAGGGAATACTGGATCCTATGGGTCACGTTTTCACAAATATGTTAACAAGTCATGAAAGTCCAAGAATGAAGTGGTGAAAATGGCTGTGTTCCCATGTTATATAACACCACCACACATTGATCTAAAGAAACATGATGTAATCCAAAGGCACCCCTCAGTTTCCTATGGGGTTTTTTTCCTTCTTATTTCTCCTACTACAATTGCTTAAGACAAAGCTTAATTAATTCACATATGTGAGTCTGTTATTTCATATAAATAAGGCTCAGTCTCACAACAGACCCAAGGAACCACTGATGGTCACTATTTCTCATTTCTCCTGCTCAGCAATCACTCTGCTCATTGACTCCCAACTCATCCCCACAGCATGGCAGACAGCAATGCTCTGGTTCCCTCCCTGGCACTAGTCCAAGGAGGGCTGGACTTACCAGTTAGCTGGAGATGCTTCCTCAGCTTCTTGCTGGCAGCCTTCACTTCTCCTGCTCTGCTCCTTGCTGACTCTTTCTCCAAAACAATTTATGCATGTGGACCACCCCTCCCAGAATTCCATTCCTCATGTCTCTGCCACACCTTTAACAGGAGAAAACTGGGAGAGATGCTTGAAAAAACCATCTGTGATTGGTTAAACTTTTTGCAAGATTTCGTCTACTTACTATGCCTTACTGTTACTTTGTCTTGTTTTGTTTTGTTTTATTGAGATAGGGTCTTACTATGTATTCAGGCTGGTTTTGAACTCACGGTGTAGACCAACGGGCCTCTAACTTCTAAAGCAGTCAGTCTTCCGGCTTTGGCGTCCCCAGTCTGGGATTATAGGCATGTACCAACCACACCTGACTTGATTTACTATTTTCATTTGAAACAGATTCTGTGGGTATCCTGGGTTTAGAATGAATAGGATTTCTTCTCTGCTGCGCTATTTTTAAAAAGGCAGCCGGGAGTGGTAGTTTATGTCTGGAATCCCAGCACTCCTAAAGCTGAGGCAGGAAGATCACTGGGAGTTCAAGGTCAGCCTAAGCTACAAAGTGAGCTCAAGACCGGCCTGAACTTCATAGTGAAACTCTGTATCAAAAATACTAAAATAAGAACAATTTTTAAAAAAATACAAACCCCCCCCAAAACCAAATATAGCAAGGATTTTCATCTGAGGTGTGACTCTGGGCATTAAATCTCAGGCTGTCTGTTCTGGGAACTGATTTGACCATCTAGACAAACCTCTCGATTTCTAGATGAGTACAGTGAACTTCAAGAAGAGGAACAGAGGGTGAGAAGTCTTTCAGAGCAGAGGCAGAAATGAAAGCTGTGCCTAACTATTTCTCCTGCACCGTTCTGCCACTCAACAAACTCCTTTCTCCCCTTTATTGGAGATTTCATGCAGCGCTCACACAAACTAGATAAGCAGCTCTAACATTAAACACAAATTCAACCTTTCCTTTTTATTTTATTCATTGAGAAAAGATCTCACTAAACTACCAAGGCTGGGCTTGAACATGTGACCCTGCTGTCTCAGCCTCCCAAGTACCTGGGATTGAGGTGTGTGCCACCTGGTCAGACTCAACAACAATTATATACCAATAAATGCTTATTAGGCAACTCCTATTAAAGATGGAGCATTTTAGGCATACAAAAAAAAACCTGTCTGTACCTCAAAAGTTTAGGAAAATAAGCAGTGAACATGAAAAATTGAAGTAAACTATCCCAGATTCCAGTGCAATTTATCCGCATTCTTCTAATGTTCATACTGTGTTTGTTTATGGATTTATTTATACCAGGAATCAACCTCACGACCTTGTGCTTTCCAGACAGGCCCTGCACCACTGAGCTACACCCCCAGCCCTCATGATGTGTTTAGTGAGACTGTGAGAGGGTTGTAGTCACAGTGTGTGACAAGGATGTTACAGTTGGCCGTGGCAGTTTCTGCATAGGCAGCTAGAAACCTCTACCTTGCATACTGCAGAATGTTTCTCCAGAGCTGTATGAGATCATAAAGCTTCCTCAGCCCCTAAATCAAAACAGTGTGTGCTGGCTACTTAAAGACAGTGAAGCCAGCGTGGTGGCACATGCCTGTTATCCCAGCACTTAGGAGGGCTGAGGCAGGAAGATCAGAAGTTCCTGCCCAGACTGGGCAACTGAATGACTTAGCAAGAGCCTGCCCTGGGGATGTGGTTCAGTGTGAAGGCTCTCGGTTCAAATCCAGCACCAGCACCACCAAAAAGAATTTAGTAATGATAATAACGACAACATCACAGATTTGGGGCCTTTTATTTTTTATTTTTTGTCTTTTTGAGACAGAGTCTCACTCTGCAATTCAGGATGGCCTTGCACTCACTTTGTAGCCCAGACTGACTTCAAACTTGCAGCAGTCCTGGTTCCTCAGCCTCCTCAGTCCTGGGACTACAGGTGTGAACCACCCTGACTGGCAACATCACTCTGGAGGGAAGAGAGAAGAGCAGTTAATTTCTAGTTCTGCCTCAGGACTGAAAGACAAATAAACATGGACCCAAACTTTTGCATTTATTCTTTGAGAATTTCAGAATGAAATCTAGGCTAGTTCTTTTAGGACGTACCCCAGAGATAAGTGAAGGTCAGTTTTGTTCTGGAAAATTCCCAGAGAAGGGAAGCTCACCATTCTGGAAAATCGGTCCTGAAATCCAGCAGCCACAAAGCAAAGAACAGGCTTGGACCAAACACTGTTGTAAACTGCTTTATTTCTCAGGAACAGGGCTGCTGTGGAGAAGGGACAGAAGAGTGCCACCAAGTATGACACAAGAACTAAATCCTAACCATCTCAGGTAGAGAAGCACAACTAATTATCAAGAGCTTTTCTAGACTGACCTCTAATCCCTAGCAAAACATACTTTCAAAGACAAAAGTTAAGATTGATTCCAAATGTATTGCCAAGTGGAAATTAAACCAAAAACTAAAGACACTGAATTACAGATTATAACCTTCTAAGAGAGTGAGAGCAAATGAAAGTGTTCTAACTATATTGTTTACGGATTACTATTTATTTATTCATTTTTGGTACCAGGGATCGAACTCACAACTTTACATTTACCAGGCAAGCCCTTGAGCCACTGAGCTAAATCCTCAGTCCCAGGGCTCACTTTTTTTTTTTTTTGGTACCGGGGATCGAACTCATGACCTCGCGCTTGCCAGGCAGGCGCTTAAGCCACTGAGCTAAATCCCCGGCCCCCAGGGCTCACTTTTTAATGACTCTGAATCAAAAGTTTTAAATTCTCAGCCTCTAAAAGAGATCACCTTTAGGGACAGACAGAGATAGGTAAGAGTCCAGTCCTAGTACAAAGCCCTAGTACAAAGGGGTCTTTGTGCCTTTTTGGTTCTCTAGTCACCTAGGTAATTTCCCTCTAAAGCAGTTCTGGGTGGATGCTACTTAAAACCACTGTGAAAATTTGTATCCCAAGGTATCAGTAATACATTTAAGAAACTCACAGATGAAAGTCTGTACCCATTGTGTCTCCTTAGTCGTCGACTTGTGTGATTGAAGCATGATATCAGATTTTCCCCAATCTAGTTTATAGGTCTGAGCCAATCCCTTAAAGACCTCAGTGTACTTATCGGGGTCACCTGAGAACTCTCCTAGGTCTTGTTTGATCTGTTTTAGGTTGCTGAGAGAACAGGGCACACGAACATGGGCAGTTCCAAGTTCCCCATTTACTTCTTGCAAGGGATATTAGCCTTGAGGAACCTAAACAAAATCAGCTAAGGATGGATACAGCATCATGGAACTTTAACTACGGCAGCCCGAGAAGCTCCACCCTCAGCACCTAAAGGTAAGTATGGGACACTGCAGAGTTCGTAATAGTGGGCAAGGCTTCAATTAAAGTTGTATTGGAAACTTCATCCCCCAGTTCCAAAGGCCAAGGAAGAATAGCCTCAGGCTCAGTGACAGTGGATACCTTAAGGGTTAGAGGTGTCTGGTTTTCCTGGGACTCATATTTACATGCTGAACACAAATAAAGATTATTTCTCAGTGCAAAGAAAGTCTGATCATAAGGCACTTCTGAGCATCTTTCTTCTTTCTTACAGGGCAATTCTAGTTGTGAAATAGTATCATAATCAAGACTTCCCTCTGTATTCCATTCTACCTCTAAGGATAATAATGCCCAGCACAGGTACACAAAAATATCACATCACTCTTTCTCAATATTCAAGGGTCAAATATTTTCTAGTGCTTAGGAACACAATCCAAAAGAGTAAGAGATTTTGACATTGATTTTCCCTTTGGAGAATACTGGAGAGAGAATTGGCATCAGCTCTATTTCTACTTGATTTCTATATCCCTGGGTCACCCCCTGAGGTGGCCCACTCCGGGAGGATGACAACCATCTGGAGAGGAACCAGAAGACAGGCCAAGTCTCACTAGTCACCTTTCACTGGCTCCTGACCCCCTCTTCCCAAGGGGCTGTAGTTGTTAATTCGCGAAGGTGTTTTCGAAAAGCACGAGTTGCGCTCCAGCTCAGCTCTGCTCTCAAAGACTTCGCAGTCTCTAATCCTCTTCATGGCACTCAGTGTACTTATGTGCAGATTGAGAGGTTTGCCCAGGTGGTCACAGTCAGTTCCTAGAACAGCCTTCTCACAGTCAGCAGCCTGAGTTTTCAGGTCTGGAATCACACTGCAGATGACGGTCCTTGCTGCAACGTTCTAAAATTGTTTTTATTTATTTATTTATTTATTTATTTATTTATTTATTTTTAAAACATTTTAGATAAAGTCTCACTGTGCAGTTCACTTCGTAATCCAGGCTGGCCTTGAACTTGAAGCAATCCTCTTGACTCAGCCTTTAGAGTTCTAGGGTCATAGGCATGCTCTGCCACGTCTGAGTTATTTTTGTCTTTTTGAGGTTTCTCTATGCAGTTCAGGCTGGCCTTGAGCTCACTTTGTAACCCAGCCTGGAATTGCCAGTAATCCTCCTGCTTTAGCTTCCTGAGCGCTGGGATTACTGGCCTGAGCCACCACGCCAGGCTGCCTCTTTAAAATAACCCAGCAGAAAGAAATCCTGTTCATTTCAAACCCAGGATTTCTCCAGAATCTGTTTCAATTAAAAGCAGTAAGGGAAGCTAGGCGTGGTGGTGCACGCCTGTAATCCTACACTAGGGAGGCTGAAGCAGGAGGACTGCAGCAAATTAGCAGCCAGGCTGGGCTCCATAGTGAGTTCAAGACCAGCCTGGATACAGAGCAAGACCCCGTCTCAACAAAAGAGAAGAAAAGAAAAGAAAACCACAAGAAAGCAAAGCAAGTGGATAAAATCTTGGAAAAAGATTACAGATGTCTTTCAAGCATCTCTCCCAGTTTTATTCTGTAAAGATGTGGCAGAGAGATGAGGAATGGAATTCTGAGAGGGTGGAATTCCATAAATTGCTCTGGAAAAACAGTCAGCAACAAGCAGACCAGGAGAAGCAAAGGCTGCCAGCAAGAAGCTGAGGAAGCATCTCCAGCTAACAGGTAAGTCCAGTCCTCTGCAGACTCATGCCAGGGAGGGAACCAGAGCATTGCTGTCTGCCATGCTGTGGGGATGAGCTGGGAGTCAATGAGCAGAGTGATGGCTGAGCAGGAGAAATGAGAGGTAGTGACCATCAATGGTTCCTTGGGTCTGTTGTGAGACTGATTCTCATTTACATGAAATAATAGACTCACATAGGTGAATTGTTTAAGCTTTGTCTTAAGCATGAGAAATAGAAAAAACCCCATAGAATACTCGAGTGGTGCCTTTGGATTAAGCTATTTTTTTTAATTTGAAAAGAGAATTTAATAGGAAGTTTTGTTAACTGGGTTTTTAGTTTTTAAACACAAAGCTAAAGGGACAGAAAAAGAACTCCAAGGAATCGTGGGACTAGAAACTGTAGGAACCAGCCACCAACCTGTGGGCAGGGCAGACCAAAGCTTAGGCAAAGGTCTTGGAGAAATCTGCACTTAAGCTTCTGGTCAGGCTGCTCGGCTGGACTCTGCTTCCCAAGGAGAGGCTCCTGGGCTGGGGACCCAGACCTCCCATGAGACTGCTAGCTGACCGGCTGCCATTAGCGGTCTCTGCAGCAAGCTTGATGAAACTGGTCCTGCAAAAGCTTCAAGCCAGGTCTGGCAACTGCTGCAGGAGGGTATTGTCTTGCTGCTGTGCCTGCACTGGCGTAGACTCCGGTTCCTGCAGCCTGAGGCTCCGTGTCGCTCCATGCAGGGGTCTGCTCTGGTGCCAGTGTTTTGAACTCTGAGTTTATAAAGCATCGCTGTCTCCCTACAAGAGTTTCCTGTTGCTCCCTGGTCACCTGCAGTACCTGATGGCTGGGGACACTGTCCTCCTGCAATTCTGTTCCTTTTGCAGGGAGTGGCGGTTACCAGAAAAAGCAGTGAATTAACTCACGTTGGGGTCTGTCCACCTCACTGCTGCTTTATAGAAATCAAGCTGCCCAGTCATCACTGGAAATGCAGGGCTGGTAGCTGGGCTGTCTGTCCCTTTGTTGAGCCAGACCCTCTCGGTGGTGCCCCCTCAGAGGATCCTGGTTGCTCTTAGAGAGGGGTGATCTGTGATGCCTGAATAGCTCACAGGAACATACAAAGGGGTCTGGGGTGCTGCCTTTGTATGAGCCACAGTGAGGCTGAGGGAGAGGGGCCAGGTCAGGAAACGCAGTTCCGCGGGGCTGTGCAGTTGCCATCGCTAGGCTTCGGTTCCACATCCTCACCTTGACTGTTGGTCACCATTTCTTCCACTTCAGACGCCTTTCACCCCTCTACCTGCATTTCTTCAGTTGTTAATTTCATGTGTCACCTTTGTAGAGAATTCCTTCCCTACTCTGAGCTTTCACACTCCAGTCAAAATGAATCATCGCTTCCCAAGCCTTGGCGGTTCCACAGGTTTATCTGTAAAATTCAGTTCTTAAAAGTTTATTTATTTATTTATTTGAGACAGGGTCTTCCTGTGCAGTTCAGGCTGGCCTTGAACTTGTGACCATCCTTCTGCTCTGTCTCAGTGTGGGGATTACAGCGTGTGCCATCACTCCTGGCAAGTTTATGGTCTAAATTTGGGTGCTGTCTAAAACAGTAGTTATTAGTAGCAACATGTCTTTAAACTCAAATCCAATTAAATGCAAAGCATTTTTAAAAAATTCTCAGCCTATCATGGTGGCTTACAGCTGTAATCTCAGCACTAGGGAGGCTGAGGCAGGAGGACACTGTGAGTTCAGGCATAGGGAAACCCTGTCTCAAAACGACAAAGCAAAACAGAACAAAAGCATAAAACTCTCCTCAGCTGGGTGTGGTGTCCTCACCTATAATGCCAGCACTTGTAAGGCCAGTCTGAACTGCATAGTGAGACCCACTCTGAAAAAAGATAATAAAAGTCAAACAATTAAAATAGAATCTCCTCGGCTGTGCTCACCACACTTCAAACGCTCCACAGTCCCGGAGGCTCGCGGCTGCTGTGCTGCACAGCGCTCACATAGAATGACTCCGAATCCCACTGGACAGCCCTGGACATGAGGGGAGAGACACAGAGTACACTGTCCCTCACGCAGGGACGTATCGTGGGAAGGAAGGGACGCAGTGCTGTTAGAGAACTGAGGCAGCCTGACGGTGCTGCCATGCTTGAGTACTTTAAACTGAGGCCGGACCAAGGGCTCCCTGGGAGGAGGCCACCTGGAAGCAGGGACTGGAAGGAAGAGGGGAAGAGTGAGCTCGGGGTAGGACGGGAGTGAGGAGGGAGACAGAACCCAGCTAGGGCAGAGGCTCAAGGCCCAGGTAGACAGGAAGGAAGCCCAGCGGCTGTGGCTGGAAGGGCAGGAGAGAGAGCAGCAGAGGAAACCTGGGAGACAAATCCACAGAGGCTCTGGGAGGCTAAGGAGTGAGTTGTTGGGGTAAGAAGTTGGGGGTCTTCCTGTCCTGAGAGAGCTGTGGGAGCGCGGGAAGTGGGGCAGCGCTGGGGGCCGATTGCGTATTTCCTTTTTGTCTCCCTCAGCCTGACTTCATTAGTTAGTTATGTGTGTTTCTGCCTCCTTGTACAATCATGAATTCTTAATATGCTCCATGTATAGAAACATTTTTTTCTTAGGCTCAGTAGGTTAGTAAAAACTGGTACAATTGGGTTAAATATTTCAAAAACATCTTTTTCGTTCACCTAATGGGCTTTGGTCTAATTTTAGAGTACAATAAAACTTGTCTTTTGTTTGTTTGTTTTGTTTTGTTTTGTTTTGTTTTGTGTTCTTGAGACAGAATTTCATTATGCAATTCATTCTGGCCTCCAATTTACAGACATCCTTCTGCCTCAGCCTTCTGAGTGCTGGGATTATGGGCATGCACCATCATGCCTGGCTGAAACCTGTTACAAAACATTTTGTCTCTCACTTGAAAAGGCACAATTTAATTTTCTGTGAGCTGTTCGAGCACGTTTCTCCTTGGTTGAGGTGATATCTATAGTATTTCAAGCGTACATAGGGAGGGCCAAAGAAAGTACTAAGTAACCAGAAACACACTTACTCTGTGTAACAAGGATTTAAGTCAAAAAGGGCAGACAAAATTTGGCTTTGGGACTCTGCAAGGGACGATCAAGGTCCCAGTTAAAGCTCTTTTTTTATGGAGAGGAGAATTTGAACCAGTAGGCTGTGACACATCCTGTGTGAGGGCCCAGGGATCGGAGTGTTGGGGTTTAAGATGGTGGAAGCAGCATATGGTGTTATAGACCTGTAATCCCAACACTTGGGAGGCTGAAGCAGGAGGATGGTAAATTCAAGCACAGCCTCTTCTGCTTAGTGAGGCCCAACACAACACAACACAAGACAAAACCAAAATGGAGGCCTAAGGCAAAGATCTTTCAACCAAGGGCATTGTAAGACAATAATGTCCCCATTGTAAGACAATAATAGTGTGAGTATGGGACAGGCTGGAGAAAACCTTTAAATGGTTACAATGGCAAAGGCTACATGTTTTCAAGTCATTTGATTGCTCTAGAGGTGGAAAAGAGCAGGTGGGGTGGTACACAGCTGGAATCCCAGCACAGTGGAGGCTGAGGCAAGAGGGTTGCAACTGTGAGTCCTTCCTGGGCAACTTAATAACTTAGCAAAACCTTATCTCAAAATTATTATTTTATGTTTTGTCTTTTTGAGACATGGTTTCCCTATGCAATTCAGGCTGGCCATGAACTCTTAGTGAACCTTCTGCCTCACCCTCCCAAGTACTGGGATTATAGGCCCCTGTCTCAAAATTAAAAGTGAAACATGCCTGGGGATGTAGCTCCATGTGAAGGCTCTGGGTCCATCCAAGTGCAGAGGCTGATGCAGCAGGTTTTGTGCAGAATGTGGGACTTGGCTTCGATGAAGCCCCCCATTGCTGCACAGCCGGAAGTGGAGCACCCTGTACCACGTGGGAGGAAATTCCTGAATCTTGACACCAATCAGGGAGTTAATGAAGTACTGGGCAGCTTACTCATGATGCCTGTGCGGCTTAATAAGTAAGAAAGAGCAAGAGGGAACATCAGCCTGGAGTGGGAGCATTCATGAGTTCCTGAGTCAGCGTCCTTCCCTGTGGATGAGCTGAGAGCAGCTGCCCCCAGCATTTAGATGCCAGTGAGTCCTGAGCACAGAGTCTGCTCAGCACAGTAGATAACAAGAGCTGAAGCTGTTGGCTAATGCTGTCAGCACCTTAGGTCTGTTTTCAATGGTCTACCCAGCTTTCGTCCTCATTAGACTGATCCTTTGCAGGAGACACAGCCCGTGTGTTTAGCTCTGTTTTATCAGCGAGGAAAGCAAGGCTTGGAGGGCTCTGTCACACTGAGGGTCCCCCAGCTCTGTGGATGTCAGGGCTTGGATCTGAACCCAGTGATTCTTGAGGCGTTGTCTTAACACCCCTCGGTGAATGCAGCCCAAGCCACCGCTTCTGGTAGTTGAGGAGCCAGACAGAGTGCTTCATATTCTTTTCTACTCAATTGATCTTAGTCTGTCGGTGAACTTGGCCCAGAGCTGGCTGAGGCAAGGCCCCAACCACTGCCACCCCCTCTCTGCCCCTGCACCACGGCCTTTGCTCTGGAATTCTGCTCCTTGGCCACACTCGGCATCACCCCCTCTGGTTGCACTGCTGTGTTCCCCCTTCTTGGCTCCTATGTCAGAACCTGAGTCAGATTGGAGGCTGCAGGTGGGGAAGGAACTGGGAAAGGAAAGGCTGCTTTTGGGGACAGCTTTCCCTGTCCACCACAAGGGGCTAACACAACTCTGAGGCCCTTGTCTGCTTTTCTCCCAAAGGGCAGGGTCCAGTGATTGACACTCAGGGGGGAAGGAGAAGCGGCATCCTGAGAACTAAGACCTGTGCAGTGCAGACATTGTCAGGTCAACATGATCCTGCAGCCTCCGGTGGTGGCCTTAGGCCTCCTCCTGCTCCAGACAGGTAAGTGAGCAGCGGGCTGCACTGGGGGAGGATGGTGGGGAGGAAACAGATGACCCTGGGCTCTGGGAAAATAACTCAGAAGTAAAGCCCTTCCCTTGCATTCATGTGGCTGGGTTCAGTGTCCCATATAAAAAAAGAAAATCATGCTGTAAATTCGTGTTTATAAAATATGCAAAAAAAAAAGAGAATACATTAAAAGATGAGGAAAATTCTGAGGTCTCATTCTCCATTTTTCTCTGCTTATTCCAGCCAGGTGCTGTAGTTCCTATCCAACTGAACGCAACATTGGGTCAGCCATTCACGATAACCTGCACCTACAGGGTGTCTAGATTATTACTCTGGTCCATACATTGGAGCTGAGGGCAGGACCCTCCCTATTACGATTGCACCAATACACTTATCAAGTCCAGCGGATCCCTGGTCACCTATTAGAAGGAAAGTCGTTATCAGCTAAATGGGACGATCAGTCAGGGAGATGTGTTGTTGACCATCAAGAATGTAACCATGGGTGACCGTGGACACTACTGTTGCCGTTACTACTGTTGCCGTATTGAAGTGCTGGGGTTGTATGGTCTCACCAAAAAATCCATTTACCTCAACGTTATGCCAGGTAAGCTCGTCTTCTTTCCTCTGATCCTTTCTCTCAGACTAACTCACATGTGAGCAGTTTTCTCTTCCCTTTACTAGGGAAAAGGGAGGTTCCTATAGTCCTGTTTGCCAATAGGCACTTGCACTTTAGCAACAGAATAACTTATTTCATGTAGCCGAAGTCCTAGGCCTCCCTTGATTCAAGTCCATAGAATGGAATCACCAAATATCTTTCTGGACAGCACAGCAGGCAGGCTTAGGGGTCCAAGAAACAGCACTTGCTGTTTCACAGAGGAATACTGTGATAGAGTAAGTCTGTGGCCCACAAGTCTACTGGTTTTATTTAGCTGGCTGGGAAGACCGTGTCCAGGAGGGAATTTGGGGAAGGCAAATGCGGGGCAGTGCACCGTGCTGTAGGGAGATGCGGGGAGGAGCCCGGGGAGAAGAGATGATGTGATTGTGATTCCATCTTTCTTGGAGTTGTTAAATTATATTATTGACCTGGATGAGTTTGTAAAAATGGAATACAAGGAAACTAAGAGGCTTGTTAATGTTTTTCTTTTCTAATCAGATTTTATTGGTACATTTTAGATATACCTAATGGTCACATTTATCCCAGAGAATTTGCACTTGTAAATATGCTATTTATTGTTTTTGTTTCTCACTCCCCTGTGCTTCCTTCAGTCCCTCTTCCCCTTCCCATTTCCAAATTATGGTCTTTGTTGGCATTTTCCCCTTTTGTCACCTTTTTGGACATTTCCTTCTTTCTTTTCCCCCCTCTACCCTCCCTGGTTACCCTTCTCATTGAACAGTTTCTTCCTTTGCCATGATATCTATTCTATATTTTGGACCTCAGTTTCTCATACACACAAAAAATGATATTTCCACATCTGTTGCACCACATCAAGGTGCATCCATTTACCTAGAAATGTCTCCAGCTCATTCTGTATGGCAGAGTAGTACCCCAGTAAATAAAAAAATCCCATCTCTTCTTTATCTGTTCAATGGCTGGTGGGCAGTTGGGTTGTTTCCAAGCTTTGGCTATTACAAACTGCTGCTATAAACATGGGTGTGCATGTATCACTGTGGTATGATGCTTTTAATTCTTTCAGGAAGATACCAAGATGGGAAATAACTTGGTTAAATGGAACCTCTAGTCCTAGTTTTTTGAGGAATCTCCACACTAATTTCCACAGTGGTTGCACCAGTCTATACTCCCACCAACAGTAAAGAAAGGTTCCTTTTTCCACACAGCCCCACCAGCATTTGTTGGTTGATTTCTTGATAATAGCCATTCTTTGTGAGGTGAGGTGGAAACTCAGTGTTTAATTTGCATTTCTTGAATGACCACTAGTGTTGAAAGTTTTTTCATATGTTTATTTGCTATTTGTACTTCTTCCTCTGAGAAGGGTGTATTCATCTCAGATGTCCATCATTGAATTGGGTCTTTAAATTTTTTTTTTGTACCAGGAATCGAACTCATGACTTTGCGCTTGCCAGGCAAGCACTTATGCCACTGAGCTAAACTCCCGGCCTTGGGTCTTTAAATTTGATGACTCTAATTTTTTTTTTTTAGTTCTTTATATATTCTTGATTGTAATCCTTTCTCTGAGGAGCAGCTGACTAAAATTTTTTCCCAGACCATGTATTGTCTCTTCACTCTATTGGTGGTGCAAAAGCTTTTTAGTAAAATGAGAGCCCAGTTCATGCCTTGTGATAGTTCCTGTGCATCAGGGTCTTGTTCATAAAGTGTCTGCCTATGCAAGTGTCTTCAGGGATTCTACCTATTCTATCTTCCAGCAGATTTAATGTTTCAGTTTTAATATTTAATCTCTGATTTATTGCAGTATGGTGAAAGATATGGGTCTAGTTTTAATATGCAGCATGTGGAAAGCTAGTTTTTCCAGCACTCTTTATTAAAGAGGCTGTCTTTCTTCTAGTGCATGTGATTGGCACCTTTGTCAATGATAAGGGGACTGAGCATGTTTGGAGTTATTTCTGCATCTTTTAATCTGTTCAACTGATGCTGGAGTCTGGCATTTTACTAGTATCATACAGTTTTTATTACAGTACCTTTGTAGTATTATTTCAAGTCAGTGATTGTGATGCCCTTTGCCTTGCCTTTTTGCCCAAAATTATTTTTGCTATTTGAGGTCTCCTTTGGCTCCAAATAAATTTTAAGATCATTTTTGCTAATTCTTCTTTGTTTCGTTTTCTCTTAATTTTGTGAGATGTGCTGTTGGAATTTTTTTTTTGTCTTTTTGAGACAGAGTGTTACTATGTAGTTCAAACTAATCTTGAGCTCACTTTGTAACTCAGTAATTCAGACTGGTCTTGAACTTGCTAAGATCCTCCTGCCTCACCTTCCCAAGTGTTGGATTAAAGGTGTGTGCCAACATGACTGGCTGCTGTTGGATATTTTTTTTTTTTTACAAAATCACAATTTGTTTTGAAGTTGTTTTTTTTTTTTTTTTTGAGACAGGGTCTCACTATATAGTTTGTTTGTTTATTTATTTATTTATTTATTTATTTATTTATTTTTGGCACCAGGGATCAAACTCACAACCTCATGCTTGCTAGGCAGGCACTTATGCCGCTTAGCTAAATCTCCAAACCTACTGTTGGAATTTTTAATCAGGATTTTATTAAATCTTGTAATAATTTTGGAATTATGGCAATTTTTCACTGATTGGTTCTGCCTAAGAACAAGGGATATCTCTCCATTTCCTTACATCTTCTTTGATCTCCTGTCTCAGAGTACAGCAGTTTTCAATACAGAGGTCTTCCACATCTTTTGTTAGATAGATTCCTACAGATTTTTTATGATGCTATTGTGAAAGATGTTGTTTCTCTAATTTGTCTCCATGAGTTTGTTATTCATGTACAGTAATGATATTAATTTTTGAGTACTGATTTTGTGTCTAGATAAGCTACTAAATTTGGTTATTAAATCTAGATGTCTTTTGTTGGAGTTCTTTTCTTTCTTTCTTCTTTCTTTCTTTCTTTCTTTCTTTCTTTCTTTCTTTCTTTCTCTTTCTTGTTTTTTTTTTTTTGTATTTTTGAGAAAGAGTCTCATTATGCAGTTCAGGCTGGACTTGAGCTCACTTTGTAGCCCAGGCTGGTCTTGAACTCACAATGATCCTCCTGCCTCAACCTCCCAAGTGCTGGGATTTTAGGTGTGCGCCACCGTGCCTGGTTTTTGCTGGAGTTTTTGAAGTCTATGTATATATAGTATCACATCATCTCCAAATAATGATAATTTAACTTCTTCCTTTCCTCTCATCATTCCTTTTATTTCTTCTTCTTGTATAATTGCCCTGGTGAAAATTTCTAGAACTGTGTTGAATAAGGGTGGTGTCAGGAGACATCCTTCTCTCATTCCTGATATTAGAGTGAAATCCTTCAGTGTTTGTCCACTTATTATGATAGAGGCTGTTTTTTGTTCACAGATGGCTTTTTATCTGAAAGAAAAAAAGATCTGTAGACTAAGTTTCTATAGGGTTTTTAACATGAATGGGTTTGAATTTTATCAAATGATAGTTAATATGATGTGTTACATTTATTGATTTATATGTGTTGAACCATCCCTGCCTTCCTGGGATGGCTCCTACTTGGTCATGGTGTATAATCTTGATTATTTTCTGCATTTGCTTTTCCAGTATCTTACTGAGGATTTTGTGTCTATCTTTGTTAAGGAGATTGACATGTATTTCTCTTTTTCAGTTGGGTCCTTCTCTGGTTTTGGTATTAAGGTAATGCTTGCTTCCAGGAATGAATTTGGGAGTGTTGTTTTCTGTCAGTGTCATTAAAGAGTTTGAGAAGTAGTAGTAATAATTTTTTTCTAAAATTACTTATAAGACTAATAAGTAATAAGTCTTTTCTAGAATTTAGCAATGAATCTGTGAGAGCCTGGGCTTTTCTTTGCTGGTAGGTTTTTAAATATATCTTCAATTTCATTGACTGATAAGGATTTATTTTGAATTGTTATATTTTCTTGATTTAATTTTAGTGATTCATATTATATATGTAGGTATCTGTCCATTTCTTCTGTGTTCCATCTTATTAGAATACAGATTCTCAAAGTAGATATTGATGATACTTTGGATTTCTGCAGGATTTGTTGGGATTGCATCCTTTTCATTCCTAAATGCATGGGTTTGAGTCTTTTCTTTCTTTTTTTATAAGGCTGGCTAAGAGTTTGTTAGTATTACTTAATTTTTATAGACTTGCCTGTTCATTTCATTAATCCTCACTGCTGTTTCCTTGGTCTCTACTGCATTAATTTCTGCTCACATCTTTGTAATTTCCTTCCTCATACCATCTGTGAGCTTCACTGGGTCTTATTTTTCTGGAAGTTTATGTTCAACAGTAGCTTATTTATTTATGCTTGCTCTGTTTTTCTGATTTGAGAATTTTCATCACAGGACTACTTCCTTGTGTCCCATAAATTCCACTATGTTGTATTGGCATTATCATTTTATGTAGAAACTGTCAAATATCTTTTTAAATCTGTGATGCATTGTTTGTTTTGGAGGATGCTTTTCTTTTGGTACAGGGATGGAAATCACAACCTCATGCTTACCAGGCAAGTGCTTGAGCTACTGAGCTGAATCCTCGGCCCTGGAGGATATTATTTAATTCCATGTGCTTTTGAGATTCTTACACTTTCCTTTGATCAACTGTTTTTGAAAATACAGCTACACATATTTATTTATGTATTGCTAAAGGCTGTATTCAAACTGATAGTATAGTAGTTGCTGCTGAACTCATGTTTTAGGTCCTTAAATCTGAAATATTTGCAATCTGTTTTCTTTTGTTTTATTGAGGATTGAATCCAGGGGCTCACACAGAGTCACATCCCTAGCAAGCCACTTGGGAAGCTGAAATAAGAGGATCCTAAGGTTGAGGCCAGCCTGGGAAATCAGCAAGACTTTGTCTCAAAATAAAAGTGGAGAGGCTGTAATGGAGGACTTAGCTCAGTGGTAGAGTGCTTGCTTAGCATGCATGAGGCTCTGGGTTTTATCCCTCAAACCACCAATCAAAAGGAGGGTGTGAGTGAAGCAAAGATATACCAAGATACCTTGCTCTGTGGCATTGCATCTCTCCACAGTTACAGTGTTCTAGCCAGCCAAGGTCAGCGTGCAGGCTCTTCCGTACAGGTGTGGCTTCTTCAGAGACTGTTCGCACAGGCTTGATCCGTTCCTCTCTTGCCTCTGCTTTCATTCCAGGCACTCTCTGTCCAGCCTTAATTCCAGTTTCTGTTCTCTGTGCAGCTCCCAGAACTTCAGTGAGCTGTGTGGCTTCTCACACATTTCTGATGGTGTCAATTTGTAAAGTATACATTGAACATCTGTAATCCAAAACCAAAATCTGATGCACTCCAAAATCTGAAACTTTTGAGCAGTGACATGATGGAGTCAGTAGATAATTACACGCTATGAAATTTCATTTATGCACAAAACTATTGACAGTGCAGTATTATAAGACAGCTTTAAATAAAGTTTATAAAGTATATATGTAACATGAGCAAATTTCATATTATTGGGCCCCATTTCCTAGATATCTCATAATTTACGGGCAAATATTACAATCATTTTGGAGAACAGATACTCAAACCGTAACTCTTAGAGAGGAAGAAACATTCCAAAGACCTTTGCCCTTCACCACAGTGTGAAAATCTTTCCTGCTGGCCCTGCATGGTCTAGCACAGGCTAATGGGCAGGAGTGGAGCCTTTCGCTCAGATACTGGTTTCTTAGATGTGTTTTCCCTGGGGGCTGACACAAGTAAACACTGTTTCACTTCACTGTTTCACTGTTTCCCAGTGCTGGCTGGGAAACACTGTTCAAGTCAGTCACTTCCCACCAAGAGGACAAAGTACAGTCACAGACTCTAGACACCTTTCTTCTGACTGCTCTTCAGAAAGAGACTTCAGGAGAAATATATGTGCTTTCATCTCCCAGATACCTAACTTTTCAATGCAACTGCACCTCTCCACAGCATATATATCCCCGAGCCCCTCCTCCATCAAGCGTCTAGTTGGGCTTTGTTGAAGACTGAGTTCAGGAGAGACAGCACTGTCTAGAGATAGTCTGTCATCGATGTGCTTAGCAACAGTTACAGCAGGAGGCTCTTGTTTCCTGTTGTTCCATTAATTCTCCCTTTCATGTCGATGTCTAACTCCAGTCAGGGCCACAAGCATCCCAACAACACCTCATGTCTCTACTGCTCCTCCAACAGCAGCACACACAGAGAGACCCAAAACAGGTGAAATGTGATTTGCAGCCCCGATGGGAGGCTGTAGAGCGCTCAGCGCATGGTGTGACTCTAAACACCTTCGCTTTGAATGGTCTTAATAAAAGGACTTCAGTGCAACTGTGAGAGGTGGGTTTTATCTCTTGAATACTTAATTGTCAGTGGAGCTGCTCCACTAGACTCACAGCATTCTTCCAGAGCTCTCCCATATTACCTCTTTTATTTGGCCATTGTGGAAGACAAAGTTTACGAGAGATAGTCCTGCCTAGAGACACAGTCTGTTGTCACTGTGCTCAGCTACATTTCCCGTGGAAGGCTTTCATTTCTGGATGCCCTGCTAATCTCTGCATCCATCTTGATTTCTCACTCCATCTGGAACCACAAGTGTTCCTGCATCTCCTCGTATCTTTGCTTCTGCTCCTCCAACACCAGCAGAGATGCAGAGCAACAAAATAGGTACCGTGCGAACTGGAGCCCGGATGGATGGCTGTAGAGCATTCAGGACAGCGTGTTATTCTAGTTTTCTTCCCTGTGACTGCTCTTCTAAAAGGAATTTCCATGGAACTGTGATAGGGGTTTTTAACTCCTGAATACATTTTCTTCAATGGAGATGCTCCTCTGCACCCTGATATGTCTCTAAAGCCCTCCTGTATCAATACTTGCAGCTGGCCATTGATGAAAACCCAGTCTGACAGAGAAAGCCTTGCACAGAGACGGTCTGCCACCTGTGTGCTCAGCTTCCACTCCAGGAGGAGACTCTTGTTTGTTGTCATTCCACTAATCTTTGCTTTCATGTTGATTTCTAACTCCAGCCAGGACCACTAGTATCCCAACACCTCGCGTCTCTACTGCTCCTCCAGCACCCACATGTGCACAGGACAACAAAACAGGTAAGATGTGAACTGGAGCCCAGAGACCTTCTCACAGGAGGTTGTAGACCATACAGGGCATCTTACCTAGACAAAAGCACCATCTAGGGCAAGGATTCTTCCTTGGTGTCAACAAATAGGCTTCCTAAAGGGCTGCATCCTCCCTTCTCCTCAAGTGATGTGCACCTTTTCCAAGTGTAAGCATTTGAAGAGTTAGGGCTCCCATTGCATTTTATCGGACTCTCAGAGGGATTCCTCGTTTGCCAGAAGGAGTGAACTACTGATCTAGGATGCCCTATGTGGGTGTCACCTGCTCAATGATTAGAAAACAGGAAATGCCAGGCATCAAGACCCAAGCTGATGAGCTTCTGAATGGTGTAGTCCATGCTAAAGTTAGGCCTTCCAGTCAAGGATCATATTTCAATGGAACTAATATTTACTGTGCCTACCAGACACGATACTGCATGCTTTGCAGTGTTATGTCATTTAAATCGCCCATTAACTATGTCACTGTTAGGGTGATTCAAATGGGGCTTATAGGGATGGGAAATGAGACTCAGAGTCTAAGATATCATTGTTAAAAATCATAAAGATAAAAAGCAATCAAGTTAGGATTCAATTTTTGTTCATTTGAATGTGAGGTGGTAGTTTTTGTTATTGGATTGTGCCTGTCAAAAACACTGAGCCTTGCGTGAATTTGTCCTCCTTTGAACTCCTCACTGCCAAAGACTTTATGAAACTACCCTTTTTAGGGCAGTTAGTGTCCTATAGAGTTTTGCTTCAATGACCCTTAATCAAACTATATGTGGCCTGCAAATCGTAAAATATAGTATACACTTACGAGAAAAGTATATATCAAATGTAAAGACTTCAGTGGCTTAGAAAGTATGTGTTCATGTTTTCAATTCGTGTCATGTGTTTCATACCTGAAATTTCCCACAGAAAAGAGTTCAAACATAAAACAAATGGAAAATAAGTTAAAGATGAAAACATGGCTTGTCATCCTGAGAACAAGGTTAGGTTCAATCCTTTCATTTCCAGGACTAAATGTTCATCTTTTAATGGAGATTTGCAAAGCCCTCCAGTTCCTTTGACACCTTGAGGTGGTTCTGGATTCTGAGCAACAAGAAATGTCGTGAACTGTTAGCTGGAAAAGTGGGATGGAACATGCTGATTTCCCATGACTCGTACTGATCCATATGTGTATTTAACCAGTTCTGTGACTTCAGTTGTGTAGACTTGCTCCGTTGCTGGGCTGTGATCAGAAAAGGGTTTTTTTTGCTTTGTTTTCTTGACAAATCCTAAAGCCTGTAATCAGCCTCAGCTCCTCCTGCAACTATTACAAATCCATTTTAAAAAAATTCGATTCTGAAGAGTTTACTGGATTTATGCTTTTTAGCCAATACTATTTTAAACCAAATGTTACCTCTTCTTTTATTGGGGTGGCAGTTAGAGATGAAATGATATCCTTTACATTGACAGGTTTGTTTGTTTGTTTATTTATTTATTTATTTATTTATTTTTATTGTTGTCTTTTTGAGACAGGGTCTTACTATGCTGTTCAGGCTAGCCTTGAGCTCACTTTATAGTTCAGGCTGGTCACAAACTTGGAACAGTCCTTCTGCCTGAACCTCCTGAGTGCTGAGATTGCAGTCAGAGCCACGACACCTGGGTTTACATTAACAGTTTTTAAATGCAGTGAACATTAAAATTTTGACATTTAAATGTACTACGATTGTTTTTTTATTTCCCTCCTGTACTGAGTATTAAGCCTACAACCTTTACACTGAGCATCATCCCCAGCCTCGTCTTTATTTATTTAATCTTTTTGAGACAGGGCTTTGCTACGCCAGTTCAGGCTTACCCTGAACTCACTTTGTAGCCCAAGTTGGCCTCAAACTCCCACTGCAATCAGCTTCCCAAGTGCTGGGATTACATGTATAGGTCATCATACTCAGCTGGTCTTTTTAATTTTGAAACAGGGGCCTACTAAGTCTCTAAATTTCTCAGGCTAGTATGTAATTTATAAGCCTCCTGCCTCAGCCTCGCAGAGTTCTGGGGTTATAGGTGTGCCCCATTGTGCCTGGCTAGACTTGATTTTTTTAAAAGTGTTTTTGAACTGATACAGGTATTCAATCTAGAGGAGAGAACCAGGACCCTGGAAGTGAATGGGGGCTTTTCTACTACATGCCCATTGCTGCTGTTGATGATCTAGGGGAAATGCTAGCTGTCAAATACACCAAGTTCACATCACCCAAGTCAATGGATGAATTCTAAGAACAACAAAGGTTAAGAGCAGGAAAATTTATTGGAGAAAAGGAATGGAGAATATGAATGGCGGAATAGGGAATAGCTCCTGAGAGATGGGAGGGGTCCCCAGTGACTGGCCAACAAGCCCACTTTTCAATGGAAGTTTCTGTTTCAAAAGAAGTTTTATTAAACAAAATCATGAAATGGGTACAATATGGGTCCAACATTGCAAATATAGTTTCTTAGGTGATATTGATCTAATGGTAACAAGAGTATGTGGGTAACATCATTAACTTTGGTCAATAATTTGTAGTCTTAGCAATCGTAGTCTCCAAATCTTAGTCTTAGTCTAAACCTTAGTGTTAGTGTAGGTCTATCAGAAACCTGGCCAAGATCCCCAGCTGCCTATGTGAGAGGTACAGTGAAAGGATGAAATAAGAAACAAATTTAGTAATACATGATGAGTGGCTGGAAGGTCAGTGCCTCAGGACAGGCAGAGACCCAGATACTCCAAACCAGCCACTATGTGTTAGATATATACACTGATAGGAGGAGTCAGCAGAAAATTCAGGGTCTACAGAAGATTCAAAGGTCCATGACTCATCAGTAACAATCTTGGGATGAATCTAGAGTATGGAGATGATTTCATACTAAGAAGAATCTTGCCCTGGAGTATTGTTTAATCTTAGTGGTTTTAGTTTAACCTTAATGAGTGGGACAAGAGGGCCCATTCCTAAAGAGTTAATGGAAGATCTGAAAAAGGTGATACCGACAATCCCAACCCTTTATTTATCCCTTAGGGTGGTATGTAAAATTAGCCACTGGCCGGCGACGGCGGCGGGAACCGGTGACGCTGCGGGTCAGCGGTCGCGGCGGACCCGGCGGGCTCCGCAGCCTGGGGCGCCCGGCCTTGTTGAGCCGCGGTCCCCGGTGCGGGCAGCAGCCAGCAGAATCGCGCGAGAGGGAGTAAAATTAAATACAGCAGTCAAAGAGACAAGATGGCGGACTGGTAGGTAGCAGGAGACCCTCTCTGAGACAGCTCAAATGCCAGAATAAAACATCCTGGAGAGACCCAAACAGAGAGAGATAGACTCTCACAACACAGAAAGAAACTAAAGCGCAAAAACCCACTCGAATAAGAGGTCCTGGGGCTACTATTAGTGAAGATAAGATCAGTGAGCTCGGCACCCGCCTCGAGATGCCTGAATTCTGCCCGACCTGAACAAGCAATCTGCACCAAAGCGACTAGCTTGAGCTGCCGGAGCCCGGAGCTAAACAGCCCTGCGTGCAGCTCGCCGGGACCGGCACTGCACACGACCCACCCAGAGGCACCGTGAATTCCCACCTCAGCCGCGCTGAAGTCGGAGGTCGGGCAGTCCAACAGTTCTCGGGGACGCGGTGAGTGATGAGAATAAGACCCTTCCACGGGAAAGGGGAAACCGACTGGACGACATGTTGGATTTGGGCAGGACAGCCCTAACTCCATAAGGAAGTGGCTTCAGCTGGTTATTCCCCTTGCCAAGTAGATTGGTGGAATCTGCTTGAACTAGGCCATGCCCCTGGCGGGGACCCAGTTACATCCCTGAGATCAGTGCACACTGACACAGTGAAGGCCTGCAAAGGTTGACTGGCCCAGAAGGGAGGAGCTAGAGCACACTGCCCCTGGGTGAACTCTAATCTCTGATAACCTATTGAAGAGGGCTAAAGCTCCTAGCCTGCGCCCTCTAGAGGAGCCTTAAACAACAAGAACAGGGTCTGGGAATTACACTGTATACTTGTATGGAAGGAACCAAAAACATGACAAAAGGGAGAAATAAGAAAACACTCCCAGTCCCCAACCCTGAGAACATTGATCCAGGAGAGGTAAATACAAAAGAGACTGAGGGCAGCAAACATGCAACATCAAACACAGCATTAGCGGACATAAAGAGATATATTCAAGACCTCGTAAGCGGGACCAAAACTGAAATATTAATTCAAATTAAACAAGAGATAAGTAGATTAATAAAAGAAGGACTGGGTACCTCTCAAGAAGACACAGACAGAAGAATAGAGGAACACAAATGGAGAGAAAAATTTATTGAAGAATTCAG